>VUQR01036491.1:162523-179490 GCA_015108515.1 Hemichromis elongatus
GTGTCATAAAGCCTATATTGTCAGCCAAATACTAAGTTATGAAGAAATAGTAACAGGCTTTTTCATTAAGGAAATGACAGCTTGTATTTGCTCTGATTTTCCTTTCAATGGAATGTTTCCGTAATGACTTCAATATTGAGAAACGGAGAGAGGAAAAAGGAGGGGAGAAAAAACACACATCTGGGATCAATGACAACATTTTCTTTGGATATTAAAAAAATTGCTTTTTCTTTGACAGCATGTTAGGAGCAACAATGTTTTTTTGAAATATGTGTACCTTACCGTACAGGTCACACTTCTAATGGCGCCACAGCCTGAAAGCCTTCAAGCTGTTCAATGTTTTTAGAAAAATCAATTAAAAACCAAGAGAATCAGCCTGTACACACATACAACATATAACGTTTAACTGTAAAATTACAGTGGGTAAAAGAAGCAAATCACATCATTTTGTGTATACGAAGCATTGTTTTTCTTTCCTTTATTTTAATGAATTCACGAGTTTATTATGTTTCAGAGAAGGTCTGACCATGATGGGATTATAATGAAGCAGACACTATGTATTTATGTTTCAATAGACAGAAGAATTTATAGCTTTTGTCTGATCCGCACATTTTTTCCCCCTACTTCTGGTTAGTCTCTATTCACGTTGTCATGACTCAGTGTTTGTCCGTGACTTTCACTGGCCTCTCCGGTTTCCCTCTCCGGTTCTTTCTAGATGAATTATAGAAAACTTTAGCAAGCTGCAACACAACAATCACAATGTGAAGTGTCCACATTTTCCCGCTCGTGTAAACTCAAACACCAATATATTTATTTTCAACATTTTCTCACGACAAATTGTAAATGACATACAACAGATGAAGCTTCGTTACCAGTTTTTGTTAGTAAATCGTAGGCAGGTTCAGTCAGCCCAACAGGGAGTGAGTATGACATGGAGGTAAACCTACGCTTTCTTTCCTGGTGAAGCTTGCCTTCAGGGCTTTAGCAGCAAGGCTTTCTAACATGTGAGTAATGCTGTGAAATGGTCTTGCCTGACCCACCCATAATCATTTCCTACACCTAACCAAGCAGTTTTGTTTCCCAAACCTAACTGTGACCATGCAAACCCAAACGCAGTGAGAAACCATTAAAGAGGAAGTTATTAAGATAACAACGCAACTTTAAGTCCAAAAGAAATATTTAGTATCGTTACTTTCAAATGGTGCACACATTCAAACCCACTGGGGGACAGGCCTGTGTCTGATCCATTTGTTCACCATGGCCTCCTACCTGCACACTATGCTGTCATTCATCCTCGAGTCTAGAGCTTTCTGGGGAGACTTTTACTCGACTGAGCGGGAGCCAATCATGTGATCCACATTTCTTAAATACAGCAGTGCACGCTTTCTTATAGAATAAGCTCTCAAAAAGGCCTAAAAGGCTGAAAGGTTTTTATATTTTTCAGATTGTATGCTAAATTGAAGTATTAGAAACCAAAATATGCTTAGCAAGCGAACCCACTTATGGCACAAAGTCACAGTTCATCCTAGGAGTGACAAGACATCATTAAAGATCACAGTGTTGCCCTAATGTGATATTAAGTATATGCAGGATAATCTTTGGAAACATCATGTGAGAAGGAATAGAACTGTGTGGACTGCAATGACCTCTCCTCCTTTCAATCATACTGTCAGTGTGAGAAGTGAGTAACCAGAGAAGTGTATTTATATTGACTCTGGACTTCTGCCTTGACGTGTCACGAGGAAGAAGCCGGGGGCTGAAGTTAGAGCGAGAAAAAGAAGATCTCGGAAATGAAGAATGGGACACTGATACAGGGAAGTTCTGGAGTCTGTAGCCTCAAGGGGCATCCGTGGCTTTGTTTCCCAGGCCCGGGATGAGCATGAGTGAGCAGCTCAGCTCATAAGACAATCAAAACTCACCATTAACCCTTCTGGCATTAGTGGCTTAGAAGAACAAAGATGTGGTGGTGGGCTAGGCAGACTGCATTAATAGGGAAAGCAGGTAAGTGTGATCCTGTATTAGAGACAAAAGAATCACAAACATCCTGGATTTAAAAGCAATTTTAAGAGAATCATCAAAATTTGTCTAATGACCTAATAAAATAAGCATTGTAATAAAGAGACTAATAAAGCATTGACATTTATGACCTCCTACATATAGTATCCTTTAATCTTCTATTAACTGATCGGGATGTCTTATAAGTGAAATAAACATTAATTTATTTAATAAATGAGATCAATTTTTAACAGAAAACAATGGAAATGTGTGTTTTGTAGCTGATATCAAAAGAAAATTATGCAAAAATCAGAAGAGCCCAGCAGCCAGTTTTATACAAGCTTTATTTACAATGTCATTTTTAGCAGTGTAGGAAGCACGTTTTCATCAGTAAGCCCTCATTGGACAGATGCTATATGAAATCCATCTGTGTAGACACAATTTTTACTTTCCTTATTCCTAAAATGTCCACACGCTTCCCATACCACCGTCACATACTTATGTACATAGTGTGTTTGTATACAAGCTATATAAAACTTGGCAAATGGAAGGTTATTTGCTACTTCAATACGAATTTTTGTATTTCTCAGAGTAAAAAAAAAGAAAACACTGCACGTTATGATTCTGACTTGTTAACAGCTCCCTGTTCATATTTTCTTTCTAATACAGTTTAACTGGCCTCCTTTGTAGGCGAGCAGTCAACAATAAAGAACACTGGGTAGTCATTTCAGCTTAAGCACGTTTTAAAAGAAACTGCACCACACTAGGACAGAGTTTTGTAGGATTACTGCTTTTCTCAATTAGAGTTCTGATGATTATAAAACAATGAGTAATAACCTCAGCGTTAGATAATGATGCCACCTTTGTGTTTGCACTGACAAAGAATTGGCATTGACGAGGTCTGAAAGTACTCCAAACGAGCCGAGTTGATGTATTATTAAAGAACATACAGATACAAGTAAGAGCAACAAAACACAGGAGCTGATTTCGCTGGGATGAAGGGGGTTAAGACATTGTGCTTTTTCTTAAGGGAGGTTTAAAAAAAAAAAAAAAAAAGTTTCCTCAAATCCCTGATATAAATCTCAACAGGTCAACCACAACGTGGATGGGTTCCATTATATACAGATTTCTTACCAGCGTATGAGGATGGACGGTTAAAAGAGTTCTGCAGCATAACATTTACAGCTGAAACTGCAGAGGACACAGACTCTGGGACAAGACACCGCTGTACTTTGCTACTGACTTCATGCTTGAAAATATTCACCCACTACTCAGTTTTGGTAAACAAACATGACTTGCAGAGATAACATTTTAATGCAGTTAAACATCCACCCTCAAGAGCTATTGAACCCCTTTTCACACAAAAAAGAAAACCGCGGTCTTTGCAGGCATTAAAACACATGACCATTTGTAGGGCTGAAGTAAAGTACTCAATTAAAAATAAAGTAAGTCTGTTTGTTAAAGCAAAAGAAAAAAAAAAACTTTTGAAATAAAACGATTTCTAAGAAAATTCTCCTACTTAAGAAACCAGAGGTACATGTAACTTTGCACCAGCCTTGTTCACAAACCTTTTGTTGCATAAGAAAAGTATTTAAATGACCTGCTGTCTCTATGGATATATTACATCCACTGTAAAAATATGAGTGGTGCTATAATAATACTATGTTTTTTTAAAAGGAAAAGTTTAACACTGCTATACAAGCAGCAAAAGAATAAGCTGTTAAGAAAAAAAAATCCACACCACGAACCATTTAAGCTTATGTAACATATCAAATAGAAGTTAAATAGATTAAAAACAGAGAAGAAAAGCCCACATTAAGCCCAACATAATAATTTATGATGTGAAGTTTAAATTCATATTTAACTTCTTTTCCCCAAATACCAAAATAAATGTATGTTTAAGGACCAAATTAATGTTTCCATATACTAAATTTAAAAAAGGCACTAAATTGGATTATTTAAATTCATGTATGTGTGATCTTTAGGGGAAAAACAACATTTATTTAAAAAAGCTACATAAAATGTACAATATTACTCACAGTAACATCAACGTTTCCCCATTACTAATACTAGAACATGTTTAACAAGTAAGCTCTCACCTGTCTGCCATCATTTGTAATATATATATACATTAAAGGAGAGTCTATGGCCACCAGGTCCATTTCAGACCATTTCCCTTTTAGTATGATGAACTGTAAATAAACAGCACATTAGCCTGTATGAGCTAAAGCACGATTTTATGTCTGTACAACCAGTCATTTTAAAAGGTAGGTCAAATGCAAGGTAAAATACACCGAGGTAAGGTAGGCCACAGGTTATTTACTCCTAAGAAAAACTTATATTTGGCTAATATCAGAAACACTATGTAGATGTGCGTTTTACAAAAAAATAATAAATAAATAAAAATACCAAAAAACTGCAAGCAGGCTTAATGGGGGCTTTTACTACCTTTCAAAACACATCTGTAACAATGTCTTTCATTTAAACACTTTATATTTATATCTCTGCAAACACTTTTCGGGCAGCTTAGTTGCCTTTAGTCCAAAACTGGTTGCATTCAATACTTGAGGTAAAAGCACTTTTTAGATGCAATCTAACAACATGTTCAGGGCTTTCATAAAAAATACTTAATGTAGAAGTTACAAACAGAATGGAGTCCTTTTCTGTTATGCAGACTGATTTGCAGGTTATACCTCTCAAATATTACCCCAATCCTCGAGTCACACAAATAAACAGATTATGCAGGAATATGTCATTGAGGTATCCCTAAGCAGCCGAACAACATCGAGTTAGACATAAATACTAGAGAACACATCGAACTTGACTGACAGATAACTCTGAGTTACTCCACTCCTTTTTCCTGGTTGTTTGTAACATAGGTGTAACAGACTTGATGCAGTGGGGAAGCACAAGCAGACATGTTTATGAAGCCTACAAGAGGAGAGGAGGAGAGAACAAGGAGAGAATGTAACAAAAAGCATCAGGATGTTGGGAAAGAAGTCAGCATGGCGGAAAAATTAACAGGGGAAAGGAGAGCGACGGTTTTCTTTTTCCAATCCCGTTCCTCCCCGGGCTTGTCTGGAGGTTATAACGCGTGACATCGCAGAGGGTTGTTAGTGCTCGCGCTGCTGCTAGTGGGCTGGTTATTCGCAGACTTGAGGCAATGCAAAGTCATGCAAACAGGCAGGTAGTTCATGCACGCGTGCCGCAGCCTAGCCCGGCCGGGGCTCAGCGTAGGCCGCGTAAAGGACAGGCCAGGCTACACGAGGCTCGGGCAGGTCATTGGTGAGCCAGTCATGCAGGGACATTGCTGTTGAGGGAGGGGGAAAAAAAGAAAAAAAAAGAAAAGAAGTAATGGTCAGATGGCAGGGCTTTTTAGCCTAAAATCAACAATCCGCCCCTGATCTAACAGGCACCAAGCAAAATCATTTCAAGGTTAGTAAGTTATGATTACTGATATGTGTTAAATGTGGATAATGTGAAGACAACAGAACAAGCAATCGGTTAAACACATATTGAGAAAAGCATACCCTATTGAAGACTCCCATTTAAAGTTCTATACCTGTATGTAGTGTGCATTTTAAACACCCGTTATCAAACCTGGAAAAAAGTGCTTTTTACTGAGAGAGCAATGAGCTGAATTTAGAAAGTGATATGGAACAGTCCACTTTGATGTGTGACACTGAACAGATCTTCATGTCCCCTCTGCAGATGATCCAGAAACTCTTTCAACAGACAGTCCTCGGGTCTAAACCTCTCCGAACATCTCACGGCTGATCTTACGTCATATTAGGGGGAAGGTAAACCTGACAGATTACCAAGGTACAGACAATTATATCGAACACTATGGCACATAAGGTGTTGTCTGACAACTCTGTAAATGCTGGTGGATCTTTGTTCTCTTAGATACCAAACTAATTTACACCAGTATGTACACTAGCACAGGAAATCTATCAAGTCTTAAATTGCACCTCCTGGAACAACTTCAAAACTTAAAGAAGTCTTTTTTTTTTTCCTTGGGGGGAGAAAAAAAAACTACCATTCACAATTATTGCTGCACCATTACCCACAATCATGCAGTCCTATTTGAAATCACTCAATTAAATCAGTTAGAACATTTAGCAAGCAAATCGAAGATTTACACGAGACGTTACATAATCCTACGCTTCGATGTATCTGCTGGTCGAGACTGTGAAATGAAACACTGACACATTAAACTAAAAGTTGCTTTTACCTCCTTAAAGCTACATCATAAAGAGTTACAACAGGACAGAAAAGCTGTTAAGTCCATTGCAAAAAACAAGCTGAACTTGAAAATGTTACTACAGGTAGAGATGTGCATAAATACTGCATGAACAGGCAGAGCGGTTCCTCTTATTAAAAATTACACTAACTTGACAAGGACACGCGATTCTTCTGAGCCTTGCGGTCTGGATTACCTGCGTGGCACAAGTTTACTACATAGCGCAGGTTCAAGAAGGTCAGTGGTAGAGAGGGAGGAAGAAAGGATGTTTGGTGTGACTGATCAGAACCTATTAAATATGCTGAGGCCTGATAAAAGGTAGAAGTCTTGCATCATGGGCGTCAAGGTAAAATATGCTTAGGGGAAGGAGAAAAAAAAAAAGGTGCAAGATTTGGGGCAACCTTTCTTGGCATCTCTACCTCACGGATCTGATCAAGAAGGAGGGGGGAAAAAAGAAAGAAAATCAATAGGCAGGAAATGCAGGAAAACATTTACTTCCATTAAAAAAATGAATGAAAACAGAATGCCTCAAAATAGGCACATTGTTCAGGGGACTTGTAAGCTAGCTGGTTGCAGCATTTTGTGCCCTACTGCCATCTACCTGGCGGTAGCTGACTGGGCGTGGCCGGGATACTGGCGCCGTGTGCTGGTGGCTTGTCTCTGCCGGGCCAGGAAAGACTGACCAGAACCAGTGTTGGCGAGTCGATCTTCAGCAGCCTTCTTCTGCAAAGACATACCCTGGTAAAAGAAACAGAGGAGAAAAGCTTAAGGACCCCATTTGAAAGTCACTATAAATCAGCAGCACTGCAAAGACAGCTCTCAAGAAGGAGCACAAACTGTTAACACACATATTAAGACAGTCATTAGATTATCTGCTAGTTAGTCTGCCAAGCCTGAGGTATATCAGCACTAATGTTGAATTAAATTGGCTGACATTCAACATTAGTGCTGATTAAGCAGCTCAGGAACAATAATACCAGCAGCTCAGATATATAATGACCAAACATCCATTAGTCTGTGCTGCCATCTAGTGGTGATTTTTTTGGGCAAACACTAAAAGAGGTGTTTGCCGTCTGTGTTGGAGAAATCTACTATATCTATAGCAAAAAAAAATATGCAACAATTAAAAAAAAAAGTTCCTATTATAACATTGTTTCTTCTTCAATGCTTTAGTAGATACTTTGTTCAACTATGAATTACTTCCTGACAGTAGCTATTTCTGTGTATTATGACTGGCTATTATTACTTGCTTGGGGTTAAATCTCAGCTGTATGTGCCACAGTGCATTTAAAAAAGAAGACTAATAACCTGTAGCACCAGGTTTCAGACTGTATAGGTCCTCCTTACCATATTGTACCAGGCTGACACAATCAGTTTCTCCTCGTGATCTCTTTGGCTCTTTGTCTTGTCCATTTCTTTCTGTTTGGAGGAAACATAAAGGCAAAATTAACTTTAAAGAGCGATGTTTCTAAAGCAAATATTAGCATGTGAGTCTATCTATTACTTATTTTGCCAGGCCTTAGTAAACTAACTCCCAACTAGAGGATTGATTACCTCCAGTGAATGCAACATCCTCTCCTTTTCCTGCAGCTGGTTTTTCAGGGCTTGGACTTCAGGACCTGAACCTTGGTTCTGTTTGGGGTCCAGCGTTCGGATCACCTGTAAAGGACAAATTCAGGTTATGTTTGAGGGGGTTCTTCAGTCCCATACAGCCCGCCCTACAGAAGACTATTCGTTTGTAGATCTTTTGCTAGTAAACAAGTACTCACACTCTTGGCCTTTTCGAGGTATTTCTTGTATCGCTCCTCCATCTGTTTCATGTCTTCATCTTTTTTCTTCAAGGCCTCTTCCAGCTCCTCGACTCGTTGGACTGAGAAGGGAAACAGCATCTTAGTTTAGATTTCCTTTAAACTGACTCATACATTTTAATGTCAGTGCATGAAGAGTTACCTGTAAAGCAGCATTACACACAAAAAGTTTTTAAATGTCAACGCTCTTTGCATATTCAGATATCGCCGTAAACTCACTGCTTGTGTTGTATTTCGGCTCCATTTCATCAATGAAGGAATTTTTCTTCAGCAGCTCATTATTCAGTTCTTGTACTTTTTCCCTAAGAGAAAGAATATCACACCTTATATCAGGTAGCGCACAAATGAAATGCAGATTAAGTCAAAACACAGCTCAGAAGACCACTCACATGTGCTCCTCATATTTCTTCTTCAAAATAGTAGACTGGAAGAAAAAACAAAAGGACAAATGAGAACATGTTAGAAATTGTGGTATAAAAACCAATCCGTCCTGTACATTAAACTGTTTTTGGACAAGATCACGACCCAAGATGTGGAAAGATGGTGAAAGAGACCTTCAGTACAGTCAAAGCGTTGATGATACTGAGAATGTACAATTAAAGCAGGAATCTAATTTCTTTACATTTTGAATCAGCAACAGTCCCCAATTTGACATCAAGGCGCAAGGCGACGTGCAGCCAGTATAGACAAAAGTCATTTTCAGAGTACAGAAAGATTACATGCTCTGATTCCTACAGGGAAGGTGGAGGAGAAGACGAGGACATTGCAGGTTTCTATCAGAGGTGGCGGTTTAAAACTATTCACAAGAACAGAGAATATTTGCTACTTGCTACTGCTTTTGTTTTTCTAAAGTACAAACGCTACATATGGTCACACATTTTTATCAATATAAAAAACTTTAAAAGCTATGCAAACATCAAAACTGAAAAGTCTAAAATCTGCAATTTGTTGAAATCACAAAGATATACTTACTATAGTCTGACAGAGGGGAATAGTTTGAAAATAATAATAATAAAAAAGAACAAAATGGCAAAAATTAAAAGGAGGTACTGGACGTGGCATATAATAATCTGACAGCTTCACATCTTCGATTCTCACATAAATGTTTGCATCTGTACTTTTATTGTTATTTGAGTGAAATATTTGACCAGAAGACCAGTTTTCCATTCTCTTCTTTCTGTTTGCATGATTTTAAACATTGGATGTGTAACACTGACACCCAACTGTTCTCGTGACGTTGAGTAAAAGGAAAGATGAGGCTGATACTGAGATTTAAGATCTACAGGGACGGACAAGAAGTGAAACCAGAAACCCCGCAATAGAAAACAAGTTTTAGATCAGTGTTAATCAGGCAGTAAAGACAAAGTTAAACATGCATGTGAACTCCTTCCTCACATCAACCATCTTGAGAGATGCTCCAAATCCCATTTTCTTAAAAATCTGTTGTCCCATACTAGGAACTAGTTTGGAAGAGACAAGGAACAGAGAGGAGGGCCATGAAAACATTCAGCATCAGAGGTGAGGCAGCAGGCGAATGTGTTAATATGATGGAGAAAAATTGGATGGAGCTTGTATTAGTCTCTTTCATTGTCGCAATAAAGCCTCAAACATGTGGCTTTAACATGGCTAGAAGTCGTCCCAAGAAAGCTAGTGTCTAATACAGAAATAATTAGAAATAAATAAAGTATATGAATAAAAACAATAAAATAAATAAACGACATACGTGCAGAAAAGGGAATGCAAACGCTGTTAGAAGTTGTTAATGTTTACAGTGCATTGAGGTAAGCACAACAATCAAAAAGGCTGATGTTGTGGAAAAACCCGTTGTTGTCTTTTTCGCCATTGCACATGACTTTCCGTGACCTTAAGCCTTCAGTAGAAACAGAGCACTGCACTCTGAAGCGTAGTTTGATTGCTTTCTGTGTTTACTGTCACCAGTAAGAGATGCTGCTGGTGCTGTGATGACACGCAGCACAGTATGAGTACACGAGTACGAGCATTTACTTACATCATCTGCTTTTGAGCCCTGTTCTTGAAGATTCTTCTGGAGCTCCTCTACCTGACTCTGTTCCTCCATCAAGCGCTGATTTATCAACCTAGATAACAAGTACAAAGTTTCACAACACAACACAATACAATGAAGACAACATCTGCGTGGAGAAGTAAAGGGGAGAGTGACCCAGATTCCAGCACACAAGTGAAAATGTGGCTCAATATTAATATGACCAGAACAAAAGGCAGATTCTATATCAGTGACACACTAGGTTCAGTAATCGGTGATATTCTATTAATACCAACGAGCTATATGTGTGTGCTCTATGCCAACCTGTTCTCCGTCTCCAGTTCATTTTTTCTCCTGTTTGCATCCTCGAGTAGACTCTGCAACAGTGCGATCTTCTCGTTGTCTGATCCCTCCTGAGCCAGTTTCAGCATTTTGTTTTCATGCTGAAGACGAATCACATGTTCTCTAGAAACACAGAAGCACCAAGGGTGTTAAACTCAAATAACAACGATACTCGTTTATACCATAGTCTCAAAAATGCTTCAGAATAAAAACCTAAATGATAAACTTTAAACTTACAATATTTTATGTTAATTTTTTATCATATGATGCAGACATATGTCATAATCTGCTGGCTCAGTCTAGTTTATAAAAAAACTATTTACATTAAAAACCATTAGTGAAATTCTGCTGTGACGGACCAACAGTGCCGTATCCAGAAAATGAGAGGAAACTGAGTGGCCACTGGAAGCTATGGCTTGTCCTGTTTTATTGTTCCTGACAGTGTTACAGTAGTAGGCCAAATCTTACAAATTCCACACTTGAGTCAAAAATGTTACTAACACAAATTTGGTTGGATCTACCCTTTATTTAATACAGCAGGAGATAGATCGGGAGGTCGGCCTTGTCTTGGACTCTAGTATGATAGACAGCCAAATGAATATAAAGTACCTGAGAGCCTTACATTCAGCTAATCACTAAAAGAGCAGAGAAAAAGATAGGTAGGAAGCTTTTTTATTTGTGTCAAGTCCTGTTTTTAAGACATGGCACTTGACTCCTTTCCAATGGAAGGGGAAGTTAACCCCATCCAGGCAGTTCATTTACTGTAAGATGTAATGAAGAACTGACTGTTCCCAAATAATTTAATACTGCCTACAGGTACTGACTACAACTTTCAGATGAGGTGCAGTTGGCTGAGAGGCTAACTTTTCAGTTGTGAATTTTCACACTATGTTACAGTTCAGATCAAATTAACAGACATCTGGTTCCTCTTATAAAGCAGTATGTTGATACTGAAGAGTCAACCAAAAGACATAAGCTGGCATGAAAAGTCACAAAACACAAACACTTCAAAAAACAACAAGTTTTCATCATTTACCTTTATGAACTACCA
Source organism: Hemichromis elongatus (assembly GCA_015108515.1). Lineage (NCBI taxonomy): Eukaryota > Metazoa > Chordata > Actinopteri > Cichliformes > Cichlidae > Hemichromis > Hemichromis elongatus. The sequence goes on from VUQR01036491.1 coordinate 173,965, forward strand.
GGATGGGGTTAACTTCCCCCTCCCTGAAAGTAGCTTTTAGAAGATTTGTATACAAATCCACATTTTTCCTGGGTTTGCAAGTACTGAAAAAAACGTATCATATTAAGCATATTATCCAGCCAACAGATAATCCAGCTGTCCTGGAGAGCTGCTGCCAGTCTGATGTAACTCACACTCAGTTTATTACATAATGCTCTACAGGGTTTTTAAGCTAAACTCATCCACAGTAAAAAACAAACAAACAAACAAACAAACAAAAAAAAACAGCAGAGAAAGCCTTGAAGCGGGCTTGAAACTGGTTGTAAAATAAATTAAGCTAAAGACATACTCTCTACTAGAGACTTTAAAAGCTAATCTATTTTATATGACAACACCAGAGCTTTAAATGCAGAAGATTGTGTTCCTTTGCAATCTTCTGAGGCTATGTGTAATAAGTTTCTTATCTTCTTTGTGGATAAGGTTGCCAGTCTGAGACCTTTGACATTATCTTCTGTTGATCCAGTTGTGCATGTTTCCTGTTCAAGTTTGCTTATTTCTTTCCAACCAATTGCTCTACCTGAACTAGAGAAGCTTGCGTTAAATGCTAAACCATGTGGTTCTCCAAATATTGTTATTCCTCCCCGTTTTCTCAAAAAGGTGTTTCCTTCCGTTGGACCACATATTCTGAACATAATCAATAGCAGCCTCTTGTCAGGTCAAGTACCAAGTAAGTTTAAGGATGCAGTTATCAATCCCTTACTTAAGAAACCAGGAACAGACATTTCAGTTATGACAAACTTCAGACACATCTCCAACCTTCCTTTCCTGAGTAAGATCCTGGAAAAGATAGTCCATCAGCTGAGTGTGAACGATCGAAATGATTTTCAAATTTCTGAAACTCTTCAGTCTGGCTTCAAGCCGCTTTATAGCACAGAGACAGCTCTCATAAAGGTTATGAACAACATTTTGGTAGCGACGGACTGTGGTAAACATGTATTGCTTGTTTTATTGGATATGACTGCTGCATTTGACACAGTGGATCATGACATGCTGATCTCTCAAATACAGCATTGTGTAGGAATTTCCGGCTCGGCACTTTCGTGGATAAAATCATCTCTCTCTAACAGGAGCTTTTGTGTTAAGTTGGGTTGGGCTTCATCCTCTGTGGCCCCTCTGCCATGGGGTGTACCACAGGGATCTATTCTTGGGCCACTACTGTTTTCATTGTATCTCCTTCCCAAAGGTGCGATCTTCAGAAAACACAAGATTTCATTTCATCTATATGCTGATGATTGCCAGCTTTATGTACCTTCCAGTCACTCTGATAGCTCCCCGATTGGACTCCTCCTTGATTGTCTTAGTGATGTTAAGTCATGGATAGCTATACATTTTTTAAATTTTAATGAACGTAAAACAGAAGCAATTTTATTTGGTCCCAAACATTCCTCTGGTACCCTAGATGTTGACCTTGCTGTTCTGACTCCTCACCTGAAGAGCTCAGTTACTAATCTTGGGGTAAAAAAATCGACTCTGCGCTTAGTTTTGATGGCCACGTAAATGGAGTGATGAAATCCTCATTCTATCGCCTCAGACGTCTGTCCAAGGTCAAGCCTTTACTTTCCAGGTGTGATTTGGAAACTCTTATCCGTGCTTACATAACTTCACGCTTGGATTACTGCAACTCCCTTTTAATACGGGTTGGCCAGGGCACTCTGTCACCCCTGCAACTGGTGCAGAATGCTACAGCATGGTTTTTAACTGGTAAAAGGAAATTTGAGCATATTACTCCAGTTCTGGCCTCCTCACACTGGCTTCCAATAGAATTTAGAATCCATTTTAAAATATTTTTACTGGTTTTTAAACCCTTAAGTGGTCTGGCACCTGTATATTTCTCTGACCTCCAGAAACCCTATGTCCCCCCTCGTTCACTCCGGTCAGCTGAGCAGCTGTTGCTCTCAGTCCCTAAATCACAGCTGAAACTTAGAGGAGACCGAGTGTTCTCTATTGTGGCCCTGATACATCAGTGGTGGTTTTTAAATACAGATTAAAAACTTTATATTTCTGTTGCTCAGCACTTTGGTCAGCCATGTGTTGTATTTAAAAGTGCTATATAAATAAACTATGCTATGTTATTATGCTAAAACACACACACACTACATACCGCATCTCTGGAGTGGTGATCTCAGCAGCCAGTGAATCAGAACCATCGTTCCTACCCAGTGGGAACAAACCTTTAAAAACAAATATCAGTTGTAAATAACAGCAAGAATTCAGCATCTTGCTTACATTAAGATTATAAGAGGCGAAACTCCACCTATTATACTTAAAGACAAAGACATTTCTTCACCTGATGTGAGCTGTCCCTCCTGAGCTTGAACACAGTGTAGCTCCTCAATAGTTTCCTTCAATGAATCTCTTTCACTTCGCATACGCTATAAAGAGACAGAGAGTCAAACTGTGAATGAGTGACACAGAGGGTCAAACAGAAATTGTGCAGGATCTGGAATCAACAACTAAAACACTTCCAGCCAAAATATTAGTAAAATAGTATAAGAGTAAAAAGTAGTTGGGGATAAGTACCAGTTATCCAGAGCCTTTGGTCAAAATTTCTCTTATACTAAATTATAAAGTTTGGCTTTTCTAGTTGTAACAAATTTGATTTCATCTAAAAAGAAAAACAGGTCTGAAAGAACAGTAAAATTGGATATATATAAGCTAAAAAACAAAACATCATCAGTCCTAATTTCAATCACATTAAATATACATACATCTTTTTCTTTTTGTAAAGAATCGACTTTCTCTTTAAGGCGTTTATACTCAAACTCCATCTTGTCCGCCTTTTTGGACTCTTCTGACAGTCTGTTCTGAAGTTCAACCACCTGTGAAGAGAGACGACAGTTCAAGAGAAGACCTGATCTCGAATGACAACTGGAAAACAGAACTGGATTACAGTACTAAGCCTGGGAAAATTAAAAACTTAGGAACAGTTACCTGTCTCTTGTATGTCTCCAACTGGGCTTTGGCAGCATTCGCCTTTCGTAGCTCTTCCTCTAAGCCGACATTAGTCTGCATTAAAGCTGTGTTTTTCTCTTCCATAAGCTTGTTCTGGAAAATAGGGACATAGATGTTTTAGACAGAAAGTCATGTTTCAGAATCTGATCACATATTTAAGAACAGGAGTGTTAAAAAAAAATCAAGTAGCACACTCATGAGAATAAAAGATGTATTAAGTTGCTGCGTGTGTGTGTGTGAGAGACTGTACTTGTCTTCTGAGCAGTCCCATGTCCTCCAGTTTCTTCTTGTAGTGTTCCACAGTGCCCTCCAGTTTTGACACCTTGTCAGATGAGTGCCTGCGAGGAAAACAACAAGCCGTTTTATTTTGTGTGGTTACGTTTAGAAAAAAAGGAAGAGGAAAGCACTGCTGGATGTTAAATAAAAAATTGAATTCTAAAATTAAAACTGAACAAGAATTACTACAAACAATAAATCTCCTATCTTATTAGTTTTTAAGTTTATTTTAATTGAGTAATCTTAATATGTTAAGAGTTAAATTTGCATCCTCACATTACCTGAGAACATCAATTTCATCCTTGAGAGACTGGGCTTCATCAGCCAGTGATGTAAGTTCTTCATTCTGGGACTTCACATCCAAAAGTTCTTTTTCCAGCTCCTCACAACGGATCCGGTAATCGTCTTTTGCTGCCTCCAACCTAGAGGGAATTAGGAACAAGTGTCATAGAGCCTGCAGATTTTTGACATTAACAAATTGAACCCTCTCCCCTTCACATTGCATATAAATCGAGACCTGAAGGTTTCTTCCTGTAGCTGCTCCAGTTGTGTCTGCAGCTGAAGATGTCTGCGTCCAGCAGGGCTGTTTATATCCTCTATGGAGTCAGACTGGTTAAGTCTCTCCATTAAAACCTGGTTTTCTGCTAGCAAACTGCTCTTCTCTTCTTGCAGAGCTGCCACCTGGAGAAAGGGAAGTGTTGAAGAAGAGGCCAAAGAATGGGATACACGAAATCACAAGTGAAATGAGAGGAATGGGATAAGAATAGGTGAAGAATGGGAAAGCATGGAGAAAAGAAGGATTAACGGGAACGCGAAAGGTGTGGAAAATGATAGATTGAAGGGATTTTAAAAACATGAAAAGAAGAGATGCAGAAGGGAAACAAGTTAAGGAGGATTTATAACTTTCAAAATGTAGCTAAGGTAAGCTACTTTTATGTGCTTGTTTCCTTTTCAGCATCCGGTCCATTAGTTTAATAAGCACACACCAAACACACTTTAATAAGGCAAATCAATGAACTCCAACATGGCAGAGAGGGCTACATGGTTGGCGTTTTCTCGGTGTGATGGGCAAAGCAAAGCAAAAGCTGGGTGCTGCTGCGTTTTAATGTAAAACAGTATAAACTAGCTATATGATATAATTTGTTGGGAAAAGAACAAAAAAAAAAATCAATAAGGAAGAGGTTTTTATTAATTTGCCTTGAAACACTAGAAAATAATTTAATCCTTCTGGGACTTTAGGAAAGTTATCCATCTAGCTACTGAATCTTTTTTCAATTTTATTTAAAAATGTATTTTAATCTTATTTGGTGTGACTAACTCTCTCTTTTAAAAAGCTTAACACTTCCATGTCTGAAATGCCTACCAAGACTGTTGTGAGTGTGAAGCAGGGGAACTTGCAGCACTGTGAAAATTCCCTCATGGCAACAAGACCGTATCGCATCAAAGACGCGAACCAGTCAGCTCAAAAAGCAGGAAACAAGGTGGAAATCAGCTGCAATTAATTCCAAAAAAAGCACACAGGTTCCTCAAAAAATACCAACTTCCTAAACGTACAGGCTTCATAATTTTACTGATCAGAATTATGCAAGAGACAAAAAATAAATAAATACTTGAAAAGGACACCAAAAAGATTCTAAATGTATTTTGGGGGGTTTTGACCTAAAGAAGGGCAAAATAAAAATCTGAAGACAGTTATGAACACATTCTTCCAAGAAGTGGCTCATTTCTGAATTCAAATGTTTGCCTTTTCCCTCTCTTTCTACTCTTCGCTGTGGGAAAGCATGGGACACACCAAGGTAGAAGAAAGCCACATCTGACACAGCTGGACCAAACTGCAGTTGTGCGTGGTGTGCTCCAACAGGATGATGTGTACAGTTGCACAAATGCTTGTGCACAAATGTGTACACATACATACACACAGAATTTGGAAAAGGGGAACCTGTTGCAAGCAGGCTAAAGAAAATCACACACCATGAACATAAGAAAGAAACAAAGAAAATAAAGTTTGGATTTACCCTCTCTTCTAGCTCATTAAAGTCTAACCTCAGTCTATCACGCTCCTCTTGGGCATGGAGAGCCTTTAAACCAAGGCAAACAGTATCGAAAGAGTAAAGAGGAAAGATAAGAAGAAAACGATTCAACACAAGTGGAGAGCAAGTATGCCTTTAAATTACAGCTCCACTTTTTGGCAACAACTGCAATTTAAAAAAAAAAAAGGGGGGGGGGGGTCTCTTTTTTTTTTTTTTTTGAAGATTTTGG
>VUQR01036491.1:182932-205680 GCA_015108515.1 Hemichromis elongatus
AAAAAAGTAGGTTTTTTTTTTTTTTTATAAAAAACAAAAAAAAAAAAAAAAAAAAAAAAAAAAAAAATAAAAAAAAAAAAAAAAAAAAAAAAAAAAAAAAAATGCAAAATTAGCTTTGGTTAAAAAAAACAAAAAAACAAACCAAATTATATTAACAGTTTTTCACTCATTTGTCCTAATTTGTCCCATCTGTACTGTGGACCATGGATTTCATATAATTTTATAGAGATTAAACTATATTAGTTTACCTAAACTTCACAATGATGTAATAAAATTTATCACAAACATTCTATTTTCTTTCTACGCAAACTTTACCAATAAATACTTACATTTTCTGTAGAACTTGCGCCATGACAACACCACTCGTCAGGTCTTCTACAGTCTTGCATGGAGCCTCTACTCCAAATGTCTGGATCTGAAATAAGCAAACAAAAAGATAGGTTACAGAACTAAACTACACAATTATACATTTATAATTATACAATTATAACCAGTGTGTTACAAATCTATAACATGTTTGAAACACTAGGAAAACCTATAACAAGATTAAACACTATTTTAGGGAATCCCTTGTTCAGAATCACAGTGTGATAGCGTCATCACAACGCTGTCCACTGAACACATCCTCTGTAAGCGCTGCAAATTTTATAATGGTGACTTTTAATAGCTCTCAATCATCCACAGTACTAACAAGCGCTGACACTTATTGCTCTTGCAGACTTTACTCGTCATCGCGCTCAGTTTCTATTATATCATTATTTCGTTATGTCCCTTCTAACCACTTCACACGTCTTCCCTTCCTACCCTTCACATTTTTTCTGTAGCATACCCCTCAGGCAGAAAGTCTGCTGCCTACAAATAACCGACATCAGTCTGCATGCCAACTTTACAACTGCCAAAGGAAGACGAGACACCAAGAAAAAGGAGTGTTTGGAAAAGTCAAACAGGAAGAAAAACATTCTGTTTGTACATCGCTCTGTTTCTCTCCCTTTCTATTATATCATAGAGTATATACATAATGCAAGGCTGCTATTAAAAGTGAAAGCCAACCAACCGTCCAAATATTCTCCTCATCAACAAAGACACAGGTTAGGTGAGGTTTGTTTCTTGCGTCAATCTATTTTTCTGTGAGTGACATAATAAACTACACGCTCTCAGTTGACACAGCGGTACCAACAATTTTGCCCTGGTTCTACCCGCTTGTCTCTGTGAGGGTCATCATTTTGACGTACATTTTGAGTAATGACTAGCGTGTTTTCCCACCCTGCTAACGTTTATTTAAAACTGAGTGTTTTATCTTTTTTAAAACAAGACTAAAAATGAAAAGTGAACACACTGTACTCCCCCCGCCCCCCTCCCCTCCCACAAACACCCACAGAAAGGTCTAGGCTTCTCTGATTGGGCTACTGCCCCTGTGACCCGACCCCAGATAAGTGGAAGAAAATAGACGGATGGATGAATTTACTGTACTAAAGTAATTTCATTTCTAATTATTTTTAACACTTTTACATCTATTTACATTCTAAGTGAAGTCTGGGACCATGGGAAGTGTGTTATTATGTCGCAGAAAAGCAACTAACAGCACTATTTCATCATTAGGAAAGAACAAGATTAGTAAACAAGAAGACACGTGACACTGTGCACCTTAGAAGGGCACAGCTCATGAGGGCAGCATGACATTGCAGTAACATCTATCTACAGGGAAGGCTTTTACACTGCTGTTGTATTTATGCTGGACATTAAAGGTAACACTAAAAATTAGATGCAAATTTTGAGTCCTTTCCTCTTGTTTCTCTCTCTTTCTTTTTTTTTGCACTTTGATTACATCAGGTGACCAGTTAGCTGCAAGACTGTATCTATCGCTGCTTTCAAAATAAGCGATTTGTCAAACAGTCTTAGGCAGCAAAACCGAAAGCCAGACACTGGCCAGGAGCCAACACAACACAGAACCTAAACAAAAGCCGTGATTACGTAACACCAATTACTGGGGACAGAGGCAGAGAAACTCCATCTGATTCAGTTACCCACACCCACAGCTTTCACTCGATCTACCAGGTCACTTAAACTCTTTTGCCAGCTTTAAACTACAGGACAAAGTTACTTACTAACTTCCTATACTTAATGCAACTCGGGTAGACGATAATGGCAAGATTTGCCTCTTAAAACCTTTGATAAAGTAGCAATAAACTCATGAAACTGTAGCTTTTAAATGCGTTATCTTTTCAGACAGTATTAAAAATATGTTACTGAAATACGAGCACGACCACAACACAAATCCCTTTTCTTTTGAACAGCCACTGAGTTAAGAGGAACTGAGACGAGACAAACATCAAAGTAGAAATGGCTCCGTGGATCCCTATTGTTATGAACTTGGTACTGCACGACAGCAATATTTGGTCTGCATCATTTCCTTTTGCAGGAAAGGCAGACAAGGAAAGAAAATAAAGGATGAGCCAGCCGTGCCTAAAACACACTGACCACTAACAAACGTGACAGTACTGCCAGGCAGTCGTTAGCTGGCTACATGCTGTGAGACTTGTAGGAAACAACTGGATTCACGGCCCTTGACACGCAACGCGCTTTTGTGCTTGATTTAACGTATTACCTCAGGTCATCTTGAATCAATCAGCTACTTTTCCACTTTGCCGACTGATAACATTTTCCTTTTATTTTCATGCAGCTGTAGCTTGAAAAAGATCCTACACTTTTCTTTCTAAACAATAGTGGCTTTCATGATAATGTGAGTTTGACAGCTTTAGCTGTATGTCCCACTGTTCAAACCCACACAACACATACAGTAACACTATATACCAAAGCATTGCAAAGGAATGTATGCTCATGTCACGTATGGTTCTTGAATGTTGATCAGGCAAAAACTGAAAAACAATTAGCTCAGTAATTACATCAGTCACAAGGCCAAACAACCTTCGATCAAACCCAATGTTTATCGCCAATATGCATTTACTAGAACTCAATCAATGCTGGATTACACCAATGAATATGCATATATATTTCATTTTATATCCATCCTCTTAGTCTCTACATTTATGTGAATCAACAGTTAAATATATGCAACGGGTAGTTACTGAGACATAAATATAGTTAGTATTTACTAGACTTTGGTAAATAATGCCTCGGAAAGAAAACTTTGGTGATAGACCTGCCTAGACTCAGGGCAACAGAATATGAGCCCAAATGTAAAATATTAAGAAGCCCAATTCAAAGTTATTGATTTCAGATGCAATGTCAACTTTTAGGACAGCTCTAGGCTACTAATGTCCTCTGGATGAGATCATCAGATCGTCTTCCAATCAGCTAACTTTAATTACACTAATCGCGGAATCCTGAAGCACTCATCAGAGAGCAAAACCAGGCTAATAAATGTCCTCTTGATCATCAGGATCACTTTCCATTCAGCTTGTTACAATTATACAAATCAAGAAGCCTCGAAGCACTTACCGGAGAGCAAAACAAGGCCAACAACCACTTCAGAATCCACTCGAACACTACCATCTGCACAACCTGGATTTTTATGGAAAGCTGCCTCGACAGATACCTTTTGTGCTCAAGGCAACTTCCCTTAAACAGTTTAAACATGAATCTGAACACATACCCGTACCTACAACACGTACACAATCTCAATTCCAGTACAGTTAGAGTTTTTAAGTTATTTCTTTAAGTTGAAAACTAATTTTACTACACACTGGGCAAGCAGTCCAAAGTTTGATATCCACAAATTTTCCCAACCTATGTTTAAATCGAGCTCTGGTTCGTTTTCCCCTTGGTGCGGTTCACTTCTACACATTGTGAACACAGTAATCGCACACAGGTGGGGACCAAAAAAAAAAAAAAAACACACTTCGAGACCCTTTGGAGATGTTGGTCTCGGTGTGGCTCCGGATGAACTCCAGAGGAGTTTGTTTACAGATGTGCAAAAATCTGTATAGGCTAGCAATTAGCCATGAGATAAACCGAACATTTCCATGTTCTCCAAAAGTCCAACTTCGTCCTGTATTTGACTTTTATTGCTCCTGTCGCAGACCCATGCGGCCAATAAGCACAGTGAAAATTATCACGTGGTCTGTAATGATGCATTTTGGTTCACTTGGAGTTCACGTAGGATTTTTCCTCTGTGTGAAAAGAAACCAAATAATAGGCAAAAGCTACACGTTAACTAGCTCATTAACTGACACAAACTATAGTTATGAAATAAGTATCATGTAAACCGAGACATTTGGAGGTTCAGCGGTGTATTAAAAGGGCCGACCAGGAAGCTCGCATTACACTACCTGGTTTATCACAAGCGTTTTTGGCCATCGCAGCTAATTCTTGCATTAATAAGAACACACTGACTAACAGTACACACCATAAAGGGTCAAACCAAAACAGTGCTTCATCAACATGTGTTTCATAAGCCCCTGCAACATGTAAACTTGGTTTCATATGTAAGCGATCACATTTTAAGAGGCCAGATTAGCCTTTTTCAAATCTGCAGTGCACCGAAACTCTAAAATGACAACATTGTTAAACAAACCGGACTAACCATCACCTTTGTGTTTTCACAGATTTAATGGTAAATGCCTGATTCTCATATAGCGCTTTCTACTCGAGCATTCAAGCACTCTGGCCTTTGACAACACATCTCGTTCACACAAGAACTTCTCTCTATGTCTAAGTGCTGCCTATTCACACTCTGATAAATGCATTAAGACAAACTCTGGGTTCAGTGTCTTTCCCAAAGATATTCTGCCACGCAGACAGGAGGAAAAGTTAGTAGATGACCTCCTCTACCTGCTGGTACCCTCTCATACATGTAGCATGCGGTGGGAGATAGTCACGTGTTCTCACTCCTGGAAATACTCCAGTTGTTTTAGCTGTGAGCGCTTTCAGGGTGGACCATTCAACAGGCAGAATACATGAAGCTGAATGGCTCGCTGTGAATTCACAGGACAATTGCTTGCATTGCTCTCATTTAGGCACAATAGGATATTATAGACTTAGTAAATAGTGTTTCTCCCAAAAAATCTAGTACTTACAATGTCATTAAATAGTACTTACAAATTTCATTTACAAAGAACATCCATGAAAATCAGCTATGCTCGATCTTAATGCTGCACTAATCTAAACCAGTCAGACTTGTCTTGTTTTTAGTCCTGATTACTCAGTGATGTATCTTCACTTTTAATAGGCATGTAAGGTATGTGAGCAATGTTTGCCAGATCCATTATCACTATGACAAACGTTTACCTGGCCTTTTCACAAAGGGGAATCGCCGTATGTGTAAAACTAATCCATGGGTTCATCTACTGTTCTTCTTGACACATCTTCAGTGAAGTTTCTGGAATCACTGGATGTTTTGCGGCTTCAAGTATCACACAGCAACCTCCAGGTGACCCAAGTGAACCTGCCAGAAACCAGCTTGTGTGCAGATATGCCGACATTAGAGAAGCAGGGTAGCGTGCATGAACTCTGCTCCAATATAATCAGCACCAGATGGATGTGTCCATTATATAATTCTGACATTTCTACCAGTAGAGTATTGTGACAACATGTAAGTTGTCTATGCAGAGTTTTCATAATGTGCCATCCAGTCACATGTTTGAGTAGCACTTTATGCATAACCAACATTATAATTAGAGACATACTTCATGACGTTAATGACCTCAACGATGTCTACTCCATTCTTTTTTCCTGACAAGTTGGGAGACCTCACTGAACAATGTAAACATATACCAGTCTGCAGCACGTGACTTTACAGCCCGACGCCTTTAGCTTAAATCCCTGTTTTCAGTCTGTGCGTATCAAAGATCTGTGGTAATGTCTGGTAAAAAAAAAAAATAAAAAATCCAAGCCCAAGAAGTTATTTGGCATTAACATTTTAATCAGAAGAAGGAATGAGGAAGAAAGGCGAACATAATAATATGCTGCACTGAACAACAATGACAGGAATTTAACCCTAAAGCAGACGCCGAGCGTTTATGCTCATTCCACAAGAAAAAAAAAAGGGTTGACCAAAAGAAGCTTTAAATCATACCAAGGCCAGTGCGGTTCGGTACAGCATTCGGCAGGGATTTAGTCAATGAAGGCTCGAATTACGTTAGGTAAAAGCCCGATTAAACAGCGCAAGAATCAAAAATCAATAGTTACGCCATGGTATGTGGTGTGCTGGCGGCTAGCAAGCAACACATCAGCAGCTAAACACAGCAAACAGCTGGCCTGCATACGTAACCACTGTGAGGCGAGTCATTTTCCTCTAAGCAAGCGAGCGTTACTCTCGTTAGCTCATCGAGCTACCATTAGCTTAGCTAGCGTCGCCGGGGCGCCGGAGAACCGTCTGTCAGCGGAAAAACAACTATAACTCGATTACTTACCCATGTTAAGAGGCTTTCACACACTTCCATACGATCCAAAGACTCTGATGTACTCATCATGATCTAACGTAGACTGACTTTACGTGGCGAAGAGAGCCTGAACTTGATAGCCAGCTTCATACACAGATCTCTGGCTCTGTGGGTGTCTCACAATCCGTCGGCCAATGGTCGGGTTCGCTGGTTCGCTAGTCCGGCGTCTCCCAGAGGCGGGCTGTGTGGGCGGAGTCTACGGTTCGTTTTTAAAGGGCAATTCTCACTATTTCATTTTTGTTTTTACTGTACCGTCGGGTATTAATTGGAGGAAAAGCTAGTCCACAAAAGATTATTTAAAAAGAATCCTAACCTGCTCTGTCTTTCATGTGTGCCAGTTTAGCTACTTTTGCGTTTGCTTGAAAACTAGCACAAAACAAGCAAACTAAACATTCTTCTATTTATAGTTCTAAATGTTCTAAAATATGTAGACAAAATCACATACACACACAAAAAACTAAACAAACCAAACTAATGAAATTACTTTTTTTTCTGGCAAGAAAAACAGAAGCAGCGCATAAGCTTGGGGACACATACTTGTTCAATTGATGATGCTGTTGTTGAGATGTAGCTCTTAAGTTTTGTTGTAATTTTTCTGAGCATAGCATTGCGGAGCAGTGCTAACCACACACACACACACACAAATCAAATTAAAAGCAATTAAGGATTCATCAAAGAAAACCATCTGATTTCTTCATGTGGTTGTCATAATTCCAATTTCATTTAGATGGAATCCCACTAATCCTGAGAAAACAAGTGCAATGATACCATTGAAATTATGCTGAAATGATATTAGAGTGCATGAGAGAAGCAGCATTTTACACATTTCTGATATGCATTTTAGCGCGCACATGAAGTCTGTGCACAAAGTGTCCCTTGCATCATGCTTTCAAAATAAAGGTGACATATATCAGGGTGAGACTTCCAAAAAACTCAGATGTAGTTCACCTGGAGCATTACAACACATGCTGCTGTCTCTGGCTTTAGTTTAAAGTGGAAGGGACACTAGTAGAGCAGTACTCAAGTATGACACATACTGGTATGTGGCACACCCTAAAACGAGACATTCCATGAGGTAGCTGCCGGTCTCCTTGTTTGGTGATCTAAATCTCTGAAATACAGTGAAATTTACAGTTAACCCGCTCCTTTTACTTTACCTACCACAACAAGCTTATCAAACACTGGCAGCCCAGACTCACTGCTCAAGAAGCAACCATGGGTGCACAGTAACTTTGAAGAAAAAAGGCAGATAATGAAGACTCTTTATCTCTGGCCTCCACTAGACAAGTAAGTAATCACATCTAAAATAAATACATAAAAGAAGTTGAGGTTGAGATATTTAGTGTGCACCAGTCAAAAGTTTAAGCTAGATTTACACTTGAACGGTTTGGTAACCCCTCATTTATTTACATCCTCAGCAAAACACATTTTGTATAGAAGGTTAATTTAATATGAACATAAAATAACACTTAAATCTCTCAGATTTTGAAATGTGTTTAAAGACTGATGTTCTGAAAAGCTCCGTCATCTGTACGTCTGTACCCTCCGTCAATCATCTGTAACTGAGAAGTCAGACTGTTTGGTGCCGTTCACTACATTATAAATCTAGACATTTGCAGGTAAAACACTTCAGTGATTTTGACACAAACATTGTTTTAGAGTCGTGTTTATGCATAGTTATACTGAAATATGGGCATAACTATAAGTGAATAAAGCAGGCTCTAATAACTCCAGTAACGGGGTTCTTCTAACACACCTTTGCTTGTCAAATGACAATCCAAATGTAGACTGTTCATTTTAAATCCATTTAATAAAGACATTACACTTTTACACGATTGTCGCCATAATGATCACATGCACATTAACCAAATGCCTGTTTTTGGCACTGTTGACTAGTTAAGGGTGTAAACTGATGGGCGAGAAAGACTTTCCTGACTGACCTCAGTGCCCAACTCCAAGTAGATTTTTACGTCGCATCCTCCTGTTCTGCTTCTGTTGGTATCGACTCATATGACCTTAGAATCTTCAATTATAAATAGAGTCAATATTGAGAGTACTTTTTTTGCTAACTCATCTCCTGTGATAAAATAACATCCAAGGCTTCAGAGAGAGAGAGAGAGAGAGAGATGGAGAGAAAAAACCAAACAGTATTATCGACTAACTGTTCTCTGAACATTTATTATTTTTTTTATTTTTTTTTGCACGTCCTCAGATGTTAACTTCACTCTTCCCGAGGCTCATATGAGCAGGCCAAGGCCTAGCCGTTCAGTCTCTGTGTAACCACCTCTCTGTACATGATAGAGATGTACACAAAGAGAAGTAGGATTACAAAGAAATCGTCCATGAATCCCAGAAGACCGAAGAGTGCTTCGGGGAGGATGTCGAGCGGAGAGGCCAGGTAGGTGATTGCCCCAATGAGGCAGAGAAGAATCCGAATCCTGAACATCCAGAAGAGGCCACCCACAGTAAACATCTCTCTAAAGGCGTGACGAAGCAGAGTGGGCACATCCCGCAGCCTGTCCATAAACTGAGGTAAACCACAGAAACAGCGTTGTCAACAATAACTCACATTTATCTCATTTAAAGTAGTCATATCATATTGGCCATTTCATGGATGGCTGCTAATTTTAAAACCCTCTCCTTCACATAAAGAGAAAACATCCACTTCTTTGACAACTCTCCTAACTTTTGAATCAAGAATATAACTGTTGTTGGGTTTCAGACTGACTTACAGAGAAAAAGAAGGCGATATATAACGGAAAAATCCACAGCGCCCAAGATCAAAGGAGACAGATCAGGTCACTATCAGGTGAATAAATATCACTGTGAAATACTCACAGATCTCGGCTGACCGGAAAACCTGCGGTTGTAATCGTTGATGTCTCTTAATATTAGCTGAGGTTCGGCTTCGCCATCCTGCACCCTCTGAGGACCAGCGTGCTCATGAAACAGCGGGAAGAGCAATGTTACCTGGAAAAGTATTTAAAGACAAAAGAACTGAAAATATATCTTTAAGAAGGATACCAATACTGATATTGATGATAATCAGACACATCGGTTGACATATACAGGTCACACAGCACCGCTCTGACTGACACATCGCGCTCATTTACAACAACTGTGGCAGTAGTTAAAAGCCAAAAACAAATGAAGGTATTGTTGTGCATTCGTAGATATGAATCCAGAACAGCTGGCAACTTCTGAATATCCTTAATGTGCATTTTAACAGGTACTGAAAGACTCACCATTTGTCTGCAGATGGGGCAGTTAATAGCTCCCAGCCAGGTGCCGTACCTCCAGTAGGCTATGATACAGGAGCCTGTGTAAGAATACAGAACAGGGTACATGAGTGAAACTAAAGCACACAATAGCTATTAGCTAAAAAATGTTATATGTACTCCAAATTGTGTTTTTCTTGTTGTGTAAATAATGTCCACACACGTTGTACTTTTCGTACTACTATTTTAGAAATTAAATAAGCAATTAAAAGAATGAAATCATACCATTCTGTTTAATGTACATTAATGGAATGTGTACAATAATCTCACCGCAGAAAAGGTGACCACAGTTGGTTTCCACAGGCAGAACAGCCTGCTGTAAGCACACAGGACACGACATGTCTGTGTAATACTGCTGCCTGGCTTCAGCCTGAGGATTTTCATCCTGCAAAATGAAATTACAAAGTTTAGCACATCTGTTATAACAGAGCGCGCAATTTTCAGTCATCACCTCCAAATGAACAATAGACATTCTAAACCGTTTACTAGCTCTAAAAGAATCTTTATATTTATCTATATCAGCCCTTTTGCAACTTCCTGTAATGACCTGGCAATTTAAACTTCTTTCAGTTCCTCCTTCTGGACTTTTGCCAGAACTGATTACTTCTTTTAAATTTCAGAGATATAAATATACATTTTAAAGCTTGCTTTCTTAAGATAAAATAGAAATTAAAGGCCAGCAAAATAACACTTCTATTAAAGGATGACATCCCCTAAATGAAAATGTAATCCTCAAAACGCTACTGTTATGAGTTTAAAATGTTCAGGCGATGTTTGGCCTTTTTGCAAAGTCTCGAATTGATGAAATGAAGATGTTAATGCTCAAAGGAGAATTCAAAGCACTTAAAGGATTCCAAGTAAAATGTGCTAAGTGGGCGAAAAGGGCTGGAGCTGCGCTTGCATCTTTACCTGCTCGGTCTGGAGCTGTTGTCGGACGGCTCTAACGTGCTCCTGATTCTCAGGATGAATATTTTGCTGCTCTTGCCTGCAAATGTCAAAATGATGATGATTTGGCAATCAGATGTTTGTCAGCGTAAACTATGAAACTGAGCGTGACAATGAGAATCCAAGACGGTGAGCAAAGATTTAATACACTATTATCTGCCAGCGAACACATTCATGAAACGGTACTACTGAAGTGCAATATTCTACATGATTACAACCCTCAGATATATACAGATATTATCAGCCCTGAACACCTGTCATTCACAGCAAACAAAAAGAGCACTTTCTTTTTATTAGACAATCAGTCGCTTACCTGCAGAGGAGTGTGAGGAGGCCCGCAAGGAAGGCGACACTGAGCACCACCACAAATAAGACCTGGTTGCTGACACCTTCAATGAGAGTGTCCTCATCTTGGATCAGGTAGTCCAAGTCCCCATGCTGACCGTCCTCCATCACCCACACTCATAGCCTACAAATCTGGAAAACAGAGGTGGAGAAAAAAAAAAGACCACTAATTATAATTTTAAATGTTAGTAAAAGCTTTATAATTGAAGGGACTATGAGATCCCACTAATGTATTCCCAACTCTGTGAATGCCACAAATCTGGGGGTTTACTGGTGAATTGAGCTGCGGACTTAAAGGCTTGTTTTTAAGTGACCTGTTAGCAATAGCAGTGAGCAGTCCATTCTTACCAAAACTAGATTAGCGACACTTTATGTCCAGTCTACTAGCATACGTGTCGCTGCATGTAGCATTCTTCCGTTCACCGTGTTGCTACTTTCAGCTAGCAACGCCCGCTTGCCAAGTTTAGCGCTGGCGTAGATTAGCTTTTAACACATTAATGAGCATAGCTGCTGCTGGTAATGACAGTCCGTGTTGTCTGGCTTTCGGAAGCTCCTCCGCCATAATCAATATTGAACCCTGTTGTTATTTATATACTGGGGAAAGACAGACAGCTTCGCTGGTATAAGTCTGAGCTCTTACGGGGCAGTTACCGCCCCTAAATAAGTCGCATAACGACCCTTTAACGACAGGCTTACTAGGGCCGCCTTAAGTCCCAGCTGAAGAGTGTGGCACACAGCAAAATGAAGCTAAGTCTGTTTACGTAACGTGCAAAGTAATTTGAAACGTTTTGCAACACGGAGTATGATGAAAGAGCTCACCTGATATTAAGAAGTCCACCTCCACTCGGTAAGCTCTTTCCAAAAGCTTCACCTGTTCGCTCCATCCACTCTATCGAGACATCCCTCCTAATTATGACTGCTTTTAGAGGCTCAGTCAAATTGAGACATCAGAAGCAATGCCGTGCGCACTGTTGCTCTTGCTTTGCATGCCGATGGCACTGTTTCGATTTGCAACTACTTCCTTTCCTTCTTATTCTCTTAGAGGTGTGCAGGTTAGAAGCTACACCTAAAAATGTCTGCCCCCTAGTGTTTGTTAATCAAGTTATTTTTGTACTTTACCCCTTTATACCATCGGTTATTTATTTATTTGTTTGTTTGTTTGTTTGTTTGTTTACATAAATAATCATATTGTACACAGAAAGAGTAATTTCTGAAATGGTTAATTTGCTCTGAAACATAGTCTTAGCTTTTTTAAATTTAATTTATGTATTATGTCACGTTTATTTAACTGAATAATTTATGAGAGACTTATATTATGTCTTCACTCACGGGACTTTCTTACCATAAAGACTAAGACAAAGACTTCTTCATGTAGTGTATGAATTTACTATTAGATTTCTTAGTATATGGCATAATGATCCGTGAATTGTTAGCCACGCTTTGACCAATAGGTGGCAGAAGTGATAATACAATGTAGATGTTTCTTACAAGAAGACGAAGAAGAAGAAGCACAAGCAGCACCACCACCACCACCACCACCACCAATAATCCATCAATACTACGAAGCTGCTTTTGGTGACAAAAAAGGACCCATCTTTTTTACACCTATCTTTAACTGAGGCACAATGCCTCGTTATGCACAGCTAGTGATGGGTCCTGCGGGTAGCGGTAAGGTAAGTCATCACCCATTTAGTTAAACGTGTTGGAATATCTTGTTGTGCTATTAGGCTAATGCTAAGACATGAGGTTGTGTTTGTGTTCAGCACAGACTGAATCTGCTTTTTGTTTACTGGAGGTTAAATTTCATTTCAGAGTACCTACTGCTCCACCATGGTCCAGCATTCAGAGACCTTAAACCGTTCAGTTCAGGTGGTCAATTTGGATCCAGCAGCTGAGCACTTTGATTACCCTGTCATGGCAGGTAAATACTGCAAGCTTCTAGTTTATATGACCCAATAGTGTCCCTAGGAGAGAGGAGGATAAAATTAACCCTGATAAATGACTTTTAAATATGCTCCAACTTTAATTCTTGCTTTAGTATTTAGTATATAGGAGATATTTTTTACTCGACCCACATGCTAACTTTATTATGTCACGTGGTCTCAGACATCCGCGAGCTTATTCAGGTGGATGACGTGATGGAGGACGATTCTTTGAGATTTGGCCCAAACGGAGGTCTGGTTTTCTGCATGGAGTACTTCGCAAACAACTTTGATTGGCTGGAGGAAAGCCTAGGTCATGTGGAAGATGACTACATATTGTTTGACTGCCCAGGTAAATGTTTTAAAGAGGGCACGCTGAAGCCAGCCTTACATTGGCTTCAGCACAGTGCACTAATTTGTGCTGGGGTGTGGATGGGATTCAAAATAATCTGGGCACTGTTATTTGTTAATTTTGTTTAAATCAACGAAATAGATTTACACTTATGTCCACTTACCATAATTCTTTATGGCGTAATAATAATGGATTGCATTTTATATAGCGCTTTTTCAAGGCACCCAAAGCGCTTTACAATTCCACTATTCATTGACTCAAACATTCGCACACTGGTGGAGGCAAGCTACAGTCGTAGCCACAGCTGCCCTGGGGCAGACTGACAGATGTCTGTCAGACTGACATATCATGCCATCGGCCCCTCTGGCCAACACCGGTAGGCGGTAGGGTAGAGTAAAGTGTCTTGCCCAAGGACACAACGACCAGGACAGAGAGCTGGGGGATCGAACCGGCAACCTTCCGGTTACAAGATGAGCGCCCCAACCCCCTGAACCAAGGTCGGCATAGATTCAAATGGTGGATTTCTTATAGATTTTGGCCCATACTGACACAATAGCATCAGACAGTTGCTGCAGATTTGTCAGCTGCACATCCATGATGTAAATCTCTCATTTCATCTGATCCCAACAGTGCTCTGTTGGAGAGATCTGGTGACTTTGGAGGCCATTTGAGTACAGTCAACTCATTACCATGTTCAAGAACTCGTTTGAGATGCCCAATAGTTGATTCTGTCCATCTGAGACTGAAGAAGTCACTTGGATGAGTGAAAATGCTACGTCCTGATGGACAGAATCATCGTTTTGTGATTTCATTCCCGGGATGATTGAACATGCATTAAGACATAGCTTGAGATAACGTGAGCTTTGTGGCGTGATGAATTATCCTACTGGAAGCAGCAGTCAGAAGATGGGTTCACTGTGGTCATAAGGTAGTCATGATCATGTCTGTATGCCTAAATGTATTTGAGTTGCTGCCATTAGAGAGTAACAAAACTATTGAAGTGGCGGGTGAGTGTATGTTGCATTATTCCAGGCTTGGAACGAGGTATGTTATCAATGGAAAAGTGGTTGTGCGTTTGTTCCTCATAGAACTGGTGTGAAGCGTGGCTTCTCTTTACAGGGCAGATTGAACTTTACACACACCTCCCTGTAATGAAGCAGTTGGTGGAGCAGCTGCAGCAGTGGGAGTTTCGGGTTTGTGGAGTTTTCCTTGTTGACTCGCAGTTCATGGTGGAGTCTTTCAAGGTAACAGTCTCACAGTGTCTTCCTCAGATTTATCTTATTTTACTTTTTCATTTCATTTCTGTACCAACACACAAATAATGTAATAGTGGCGGCATACCTTTTACTTGTCTCTTACTGTAGTTTATCTCTGGGGTCATGGCTGCACTCAGTGCTATGGTGTCATTAGAGATTCCTCAAGTAAACATCATGACAAAAATGGATCTGCTTAGCCCTAAAGCCAAGAAGGAGATTGAAAAGTAAGTTTCATATGAATACAACAATGTTAAGTTCACACAAAACCTACAGCAGTAATTCCCCTCATCGTCTGTACTGAGACTAGATTAAAGTTTTCTTTTCGTGTTATTCAAAACCTGAACATGCTTGAAGAGAAGATTCTTGATTTTAATTGACTTACATTTTTATGCTTTACATTTTTCACAAGATACCTGGACCCAGACATGTACTCAATGATGGAAGATGGCTCCAATACAATCAGAAGCAAAAAGTTCAAGAAGCTAACCAAAGCTATTTGTGGTCTCGTAAGTAAAGGCCTTCATTTGGTACTGCATCGTGTTTATGACCAGATTCGTATTTTCACTAATTTATTTGTCTGTTTTTAATGAGACAGTATCTACTTGTGTATCTAGATTGATGACTACAGTATGGTAAGATTCCTCCCTTTTGACCGCACTGATGAAGAAGGCATTAATATAGTACTGCAGAATATTGACTTCTCAATACAGTATGGAGAGGACCTGGAGTTTAAGGAGCCAAAGGTGAAGAGACAGCAAAACAGTTAAAAAAATAACTTAAAAATATATATGTAATATGATGTATATATAGATAGTTTTTCCATGATCAACCTTTTTTTTTTTTCTGTACCTTCTTTTCCTACAGGATGTTGAGGAAGAGCCTGCTAACCTAAATTATGATGAGATTTTTCAAGACAAAGCAAACAGCTGAGGGGCATAATGGCCAATCCTGCAGATACAGACTTTGTGTAATAAGACTGGCAAAGGAGATCCATCGGACTGTTTGATGTAGCTGCATGGATACTGAAAAATAGACTCATGAAGAAGACAACAACAAAGATATTTTTTCATGCATTTTAAAGTTTGTTTGTTTTGATGAAAATGAAACTATTCATTTAAAAGTATATTTTAAAACAGTGGTTTGATGCATTTAAATGCTTAGCAGTTGTTAAAAATAATGTTATTATATATTTTTTTTGAATAAAATGCAACGCAAAATACACGTTTTGCCGCCTGTGTGAAGTAAAGTGTTTATTTAGCGCCCCCGGCTGGATGATACGCCACATGACACGTGGCCACTTCCTGTAAAGCCGAAGGGTGGGACACCACGGAAGCAGCATCTTGCAAGTGTTGGAATATTTCTGTCGCTGAGCAGTTGGACTGATATTTATCATTCAACATGCCGGTGAGTAAAAATAAGAAGAAACACACTATTATTGACGCAAAGGACTTTACTGCGAGGTTTACAGCAAAAATATTGCGCTAAAATCCAACTGAGTGGCAAAAAGGGGCCCTCGAGTTAACGTTAGCATAGTTCGCTTATTACTTTAGCATTTCGGTCGCAGTTTAACGGTGTTTGAGATGTTAGAAAGCGCAAATTCGGGTTTGATGCTTTGTTGCAAATGCCCTTTAGCACATTGCCCTTACGTCTTATTATTATTTGTTTCTACGAGAACATAACCATTAAACCAGGCTAGCATAGTAGCACTGATGGCACTGCTGCTAACTGGCAGAAATGTTCCCAATGAAATGAGGTGACAGCTACTTTTTCTTTTAATATTTTTTTCAGGCGTATCACTCAAACCTGATGGCCCCTGACACGAGGCTGGTGGGGAACATGGCTTTGCTCCCCGTCAAAACTCAGTTTAAAGGACCAGCCAGGGGAGACGGTAAGGCTGTGCGGCGTCTTTACTTTTGTCAAAAGGTCGATATGTCGTCTAAATAACGCATATCAACTGTGGTGAAGTCTTCAGCCGTGTGTGTATGTGTGTGTTTTTTTTACTTAATTATATCATTTTTTAGGTAACGGGTTGTATCTTGTTATGACCCTTTAGTTTATTTCCTGATGCAAGCATTAGATACACTTCCATATATGGTGTAAAGAGCTCATCCTTCTAACTTCTTCATTAGTGTCTATGAGCGCTCCTGTAATAAAACGGTGCATTTTGTAGTGTCTAATCCACCCAAAGGTTCATTTCAGTCTTTCATAATGTTGTGGATTTGACAGGTTCAGTGCTGTTGAAGAATAAAGGCATTATATTTTATTATTGGGTGATTCTAGTGTTGTTAGCAGCTCATAAATCAAGACTGGAGCTCTGCTGGTAACACAAAGGCCTGCATGGCCAAAACGGGAAATGAAACTTTAACAGTGACACATACATTTGCACACGCACAAATACTGAATTTAGAGTGTACATTTGTTGATTTCTTCTTCTTTGCTTTTTTTTTTTTTTAAGTAGCTTAATAGGCTTTATTTGAGTAAGGAGATGGGTATGCACCTCACTGGTGCACCTCTTCCTCAATACGTTTTATCTTACTCTCTCTGGAGCAGCTGAGCGCTTGGTTTTCCAACATGCCCTAGCTTGCCTCTCCATAGTTTGCATGGTTTAGGCTGTTCAATTTTGAGACCAACTACTACAAATTAGTTACCTCAATGCTTTATATAAATACATTTTTCAATAATGTGTGTGCACATGTGTTTCTTTCAGAATGAGGCAGACAGGACACTGATCTATGTCACACTCTATATTTCTGAATGCCTAAAGAGACTACAGAAGGTAAAGTGAAATCCCCACAAAGGGCTTAATGCAGTTTCACCACTTGTAACAATGAGCTGCTTAAATATATATTTAAGTAGGTGATCATAAAACGTGATCAAACTCTTTCCTTTGGGATATGTGGTTCTACAGTGCAGCTCCAGGAGCCAGGGAGAAAAGGAGATGTACACTCTGGGAATCACAAACCTTCCCATTCCTGGAGAACCTGGCTTCCCCCTTAATGCTATGTATGCCAAGCCTGCAAACAAGCAAGAGGAAGGTAAGAAGCTATGCCACAAGCTAGGATTAGTACATATTTGTCTGCCTTAGGGTGTTTATCAGTAAATAAGTAAAAACAAACTTGACATTTTACCATATTTATGCCAACTGGGCATGTTGTTTCAATTCCCTCTACTCTGAATTAGACTGGTTCCCTTGTACACGTCTTATATTTTAAGCCAAGAATAGAAATGCTGACCTTTGTTTTAGGGATCTGAGACTAAAAGTGTTTTTTATACTTCTGTGATTACTTTTATTTATAAAGTACCAACACTGTTGCAGATGAAACTGATGTAATTTCCCCCCTATTTGAAAACATGGAGTTATTTCACTGAACTCCACATCCAAGTGTACATTATGTGGAAGGTGGATTACTAAAGACATGCTTTTCTGCTGTTGAACAGTAGTTGATGCTGTCTGTGATAATATTTGCTCTTCATCCTTTTTTAGAGACTATGAGGGCCTACCTCCAGCAGCTCCGACAGGAGACTGGCTTGAGGCTATGTGAACGTGTGTTTGACCCCCAGACAGATAAACCCAGCAAGGTAAGTCTGGCATGTCCAAAGTTATTGGCTGTTGTGGTCTTAAAACGCGATAACTTAGGGAAATGTATCAGGGCTAACGCCTTGTTCTTTAGTCACTGCGTCTGATGCATCCATTAGAATTTAAGTTGTAATACAGGAAATGACTTGCATAGCTCAAATTGTAAGAATGCACTGGCTGCAGGTCTGAAACTTAAACATGTAAGTCAGGCACAAACGAAAAGTAACTGGATGCTCTGTTTTTCCTGCCTCCTTCATCTGATTTGTGCAACTTAATATCAAAATAGGTCCTCACACAGCTAATGCAGGAGGGATCCAGGCTCAAATGCTTGATTTGAGCAGTTTTTTACAACCTAAATGTGTGCAGGTTTCAGCAGTTAACACTAAAACGTGTTCTTAAGACTGAAATGTTTAACAGCTTTTTTTTTTTTTTTCCCCCCCCTCCTTGCAGTGGTGGGTTTGCTTCGTCAAGAAGCAGTTCATGAGCAAAAGCCTGTCAGCGCCTGGACAGTGAGCAACTAGGACTGCAGTTTTCTACACTTGCAAGATGAATCGATTGATTTTTGGGTGGGAAAGAAGGGTGTGCTTTTGTGTTAAGATTTTATACAGTTTATGTTCAAGCATGTGTTCACTTGTATGGATGCTGATTATATTGAGCTGGTGCCTAATTCAATAAAGCAATTATGGAGACAAGAAACTAGTGCAATTATTGCCGTTTAGTCTTTAAAAAAATGTGCTGTATTTAAGTTGTGCCACAAGGTGTGAAGGAAAATTTCAGTGATTTGACATCTGAAGAAGAAAAGGTTTCTACAGAAAGCACGACTTTATTCACACATATCAATACAGCTACATTTAATTAATCTGACATATCCATGCTAGTGTAACCATAAAAAAATGCTGTTAATAAACTTCTGTAAGAGGTATTAAAATAACTGCTAAACTGACCTCTTCCATAGGAATGAGAGAATACATTTACTCTACATATGCAAACAAGGATAAGAAAGTCTAAAAAAAAAAATAAATCACTGTGTATCTTTGGTTTGTCTGAGACACCTTTTTTCCTTGAGTTAAAAAAAAAATACAGAAAAAGGCTGTTTAGATACAGTCCTTGTTGAAGGCAAGTTTCTTTTCCTGGGCATCATAGTTAAGGCAGTGTTCAAGTTCACCAACAAAGGAAAGATGAAGCACCTGAGAAAGAGGAAGTTGTTTCTAGATCTCCACCTGATCAATGACTGCAATTAATGAAAAACTGCATATAGAGTGAAATGAGTGGCTCAGTGTTGCAAGATGAAGGAAAAAAAAAACAAAATATAAAAATAATTCAAACAGTTGACACACAACAGCTTCCCTCCAAATAAATAGATTAATATAAACAAGCTTTAGAGAGGGTGCATTTTCCTAGATGCTTCCTCCAAAATCTGATGATTCTTTCTACACACAATATTTAGGATGATTTTTATAATTTATGTTAATACACTTTACAAAAAAAAAAAAAAATCACTCTAAATAGGAGCATTGTATTCCCCAAGTATGCATGCCACACAAAAAGGCTGCACATGTCCTGCTACTGAAATGCTGATAAAGTGGTAATGATTTAAAACTGTCGTTTTAACAGCACGGATGTTACTTCTGCTCAGCAATATTCATGAAGAACATCATAAATGACTGCAAAACTTAAAGAGGGAAAAACTGTCAAATCAAAATTTGAATATTCAACTTTTCTGTTATGGATTTTCTTCACTGGAGAAAAGTTGCGATGATCTGCCAGCCCTGTCCTGATCGGGGCAATCCACATCCAGCTCCTACCTGAGGCAAAATAAACATTTCAGCTGTTGTTCTAGTCTCACAAGGAAATAAATCACTATGGTAGGCGCCTGTAAATTCAGAGGTCTCAGTTATCTTTCATTATTTTGTCATTATCCACATGAACACCAGTCACCCAATGAGCTTCAAGCACAGGGCTAGGTTAGCATTCAGCCCTTTTAATGCTCATTTGAGACCCACAAATGAAAAACCTTGGAATGTATGAACTGTAAAGCTTCTGGTCGTTCCTTAAAGTGCAGCGAATACCTCCTGGTCAAAGGGAGCCTAGCGGATGTTAAGAGGTTAAATCTGGGTGATTGTACTTACAGAACTGATGATCAGGCTGACACCTTAGTCAAAAGCAGTGTCTTGACTTTTCCGCACACAGCGCGCCACCTTTTTCTTAAAAATTCCTGTAGGATCTTCTCTCCACTCTTTCTGCAGGGGTATAACAGACACAAAGTTATTGTATACAGTATCATTTACTCCCTCTTTCTCTACTTAGTACTACATCTTGGCCACACAAGCTGCACATAGCACAGATGCCTCTCACATGTTTACATCATTTCTCTTAGAGCTTCCACTTTCTGTCTGAAGCTAGCATCTCTGCAAAAATGTGATATCGTTTAATGAAACCTAGAGCAGACAGACTAAGACGTTTCCTTTAAACCGTCAGCATCCAATATCACCCACATGAGCACTTACAGCTGCATCCACATTGGCTGGAGAATCTACATTGGGATCTGCCAGCATGGAGATGACACTGATCATGATGGTCTCCACTGTATGGATCGGTAGCCAGCGCTCCTCAGGCTTCTCATAGCCGTACTTGTCCTCACCGGGTTCGTGCAGAATGGAAATGCAAACTTCGCCGTTTTTTGCCACTGGCATAAAAGAGGAAAATAAACAGACTGTTACAGCTATAAAATAAAACGTAAAAGCTCATAAAGGGACTTTTACCACAAGTGGTGTGGCAAAATAATGATAATAAAAGCAAAACCTATTTTTTATTAAAGTTTTATTGGTTATGTATTTAATGTCATTGAATTTTTTTTTCAGATTTACAATTTATGTATTTAAAAAACTGAAAATTTGAGTATTTTAATTATAAATATAGTGAACTAGTTTTTGTCCCGAGTACAATCCACATTATTACTTAAAAAGCTTATTTACCATTCCTTCACTCTGGTATCACTCCATTTTCAGTAATATGTGTTGTGTATATATGATGAAACCAATCAGCCAGCTGAGCTGAGAGACACAATCGGTCTAGCGTGTCTTGAATCGGTCCTGGGGACTCCGTTACATGCCCAAAACATGTCACCAAAGGGGACATCCTGGAAGAATAGCATCTCTACTCAGAGGTCCTCATTCCATTTCTAAGGCTGAAAAATGACACCATTGGGTGAAAACCCATTTCCATCACTTGCACTTGTGATCTTATTCTTTCAGTCACTACCTAGAGCTTGTGACCACAGGTTGAGGATATAGATCCGTCAATAAACAGACAGTCTCACTTTTACACTAGGCTCCTAATCTCTTCACAACAGACCAGTAAAGGTCCCACACTGCACCGATCTCTCCATCAATTTCCCAACTCCCCTCTCTTGAGAACAAAACCCAGATATACTCGAACTCCTCCACTTGGTGTAGCAACTTGTTCCCTCCCTGAAGTGGGCACTCCACCCTCTTCCAGCTGAGAACCGTGGCATCAAACATCAGGGTGCCGATTCTCATTTCAACCGCAAACCACTCCAGTGTAACCTGAAAGTCATTTCTCAGTGTAGCCAACAAGACCGCATCATCTGCAAGAAGCTGAGAAAAAAAGACCCAATATCCTCCGCCCATTAGCTGCGCCTCGAAATTCTCCCCATAAAACGAGTCTGTGACAAATAAAAGCCTTGGCGGAGACCAACACCCACTGAGAACCAGTCTGGCTTAATGCTGGGAATGCAAACCAAACAACTAAAAAAAAAACTAAAGCTAAATGAAAACTACAAGTAGTTATATCACACAGTTTGCCTCTTGCTTTGCTCAGGGCATGCTGGGACATCACAGAAGCAGCAAAGAGTTGCTACTTTCCCATCTGTGTTTTGGGAGCAAAGTGAACATCTTTTTTTATGTAGATCGGGTTTCGGTCAAGTATTGGACAGTCACATCAGGTATTTTGACAGGGATTTAGTGGACATAAGCTGCATTTATAGGGTAAAAATACTGCTATTGACAATACTGGCCCTGTATTTACTTCATATCCGATTGATACCAAAATCTGCAGTATTGCACAGCACTACTGTACATACCCTTAGTGGTAGGCTGAGGCTTACATAATTTTAAAACTTACAATTCTTGTATTTTTTTTAATAAAAATTATCATCTAAACCATTGGCTGCGTAAAGTCTGCATAATCATAACCACAATTTAAGACCCTAACCCAAAAAAATGCTACGTTTCTGCACTTTGATGTAGATTATATGAAGAGATAAAGGTCCTGAGATGCTTGGTCCTACCATTTGGATGCCAGATTTCAGTGACGAACTTCATCTTAGGAGGCTTCAATGGATAGTCGCGAGGAAACGTCAAGATGGCTTTAAAGAAACCTCCTTCACTGAAAATGAGAAGGAGGACGGTGTTAACAAGACCAGCTTTAGCTACAGATGGATTTAAATCCATTAGTTGAGATCAATAAACAAGAATCACTCACTATAATGTGTCTTGAGGTCCAATAACGACCACTTCCCATTGATAGATATTGTCATCGTTCACCAGCCCGGCAGAAAAGCCGTCCACTGGGTTCTTGACCAGTTCTGCAGATTTAAAGTGATCAAACGTGTTTAAACTCACCACACTGTGTGTTTGAGGTAACGTGAGGA
>VUQR01036493.1:0-19082 GCA_015108515.1 Hemichromis elongatus
CGCTCACAGACGGTGCGCAGGTGCGCACCTGGTGATGTTTAAAAGATGCCGAAGCACAAGTGCACCTTTTCAGATGAACTGCAAAAGAAATTTCCCGCATACCGTCCCGGTCGGCATAAATGGGAGGCGGAGTGCACCGTGTGCAGAGCCGGCACATACGTTTGCGTGTCTAACAATGGTGCGGGTGATCTTGTTGCTCACATGGACACAGAAAAACATAAAAAGGCTGTGCGAGGCGAAAATTCATCTCTAAGTTAACTGAGTGGTGGTGGAACTGAGTTAACTTAGTAGAACTAACTTAGTTAATTGAGTAACTGAATTAGTTTTTTTTGCACTTGGTGACTTGTAAAAGCCTATCTGAAATTTTTTATTAACCATGCAGAGAAGGCATCATTTAAATTGTGGAAAAATGTTAAATTTTTCATTATGCAAGCAGTTTTATTAAAGTTCTTCATGACGAGTCAAGTGTCCTCTTTTTTGGAAATCAAAATATGGTCACCCTAATAAAACAATAAAAGAGTCAAATTCTACTACTTATTTTGGAAATTACGGATTTTGCTGAGGATTTATAAATAACTAGTGATATCCGATAATAATAATAATGATAATAATAATTAGTGGTATGTTTGTTAGCTCCATAATAAAGTGGTTTTCAAAATTGCCAAACAAGCAAAAACTCACTGGTTTAGTCCCAGGAGATGGAGCATCATGGAGATGGAAATTTAGTATAACAATCTGCCAGATTTATTAGGTGTAAGCGTCTGTAAGCGCCAAAAGCGTCTGTTATTTAGTTATATTTTGAGCCGTGGACAACATGTATCTATACTTATTTACACACTTTGAGAACTTAAAAGGGATTGCAAGTACCAGAACACAATTCACTTTAAATTCAGGGCTTTAGTTAATACCAACTGAAGTGGAAACAGTGAAATAAGGCTATTAGGAGCTACAAATAGTGCCTTATTGTAGTGATTTCCTGAAATACCTCAAATTACTGTGTATGTTTATGTCATTAATAGTCAAAGAAACAGCTAAATGTTGGTGATTTTATATATTATGCGTAAAGGTACCAAAACCTTTTTAGTGACGCCTATATAACTAGTATGGGGAAAAAAAACAACAACACATGAATTGATGACATTTGAATAAGAAATAAATCTTACTTTTTATGTAAGCACACATTAAACACAGACGTGTTTAATGAACCCACATATGATACTAACCTGTTTCAGTCTTCCACTGGTGAAGCATCGAGACAGGGTGTTGCGAATCCGTTTCCACCTTTCGTCTTTTACTGCTACAACTGCATCATCCAAAGGTTCGCTGAATAAACCAGAATCCTTAGAAAAGAAAAAGGACACAGAAAAATTCATTTTAGTGTTTACAGTTTGCTTCCACCACAATCTCACAGTCCCATAACAACCCGTGTAGTTTGCTCAGATAATATAAAGTCATCTGTAATATCTTGTAACATCATTTCTGTGTTAGCTCTATTTTATGCATTTTCGTGTGGGACTTTATTTGGATAGATCAATGCAGCAAACAGCAGGAAGTTAATAAGCAACAAATTCCCACAGCAGCATATGGAATTAGAACAGTTTGAACAGGCCAGGCCAAAATGTCATTATTAACCTGCCCTCCTACCCCATGTTAATGATATATGCCGGGGTGACATATGTGACACATGTCAATTTACCTTTTAAACAAATAGGCAAAAGATAAAACTCTCTTTTGTGCGGACAGGATGTGCAAAGGTTTTATGATTTGCTGAATTTTCACTCTGATGTTTGACAATAAAAAGAGAAGCTTCTTACCCTCCGGTTGGTGAATAAAGTGTAGCACTCTTTCACCATCACAATTTTAACAATCTCAGGGTCGGTCACCATTAACACCGGCGTATGTCCTTCGTACAACCTGCAAAAAAAGAAAAGAGTCTTTCACAGTAGCATGAATCACAGCAAATCATTTCAGGTATTTGCATTATTAAACATCTGGATATGTAAACCACCTTCAGTTAAACCAAGAGGCTTTTTTAGTGCAGGCAGTAAAATTACACATCGATGGAGATTACAGCGATTACACATGATGCTATGAATGGGATATGACTGTCCTCTAATTAATAAATAAATACATGACAATGCATATAATTTATTTTTGTATGTTTTTAATATACCTCTCATTTTAGATTTCTCTAACTCATTTTAAATGAAAATAATTTTGCAAAATAGAGGGGAAAAGGATGATGAACAAATTGAAGGCTGAATAGAAATAAGTGCTTTTTAAATCTTCTAAGAATCATTTAAAATAAATTTTAATTTAAATATTGATAAAGGAAATTTTACATACTTATACTGTGAACCTGTTTGTGAATCTATTGTTGATATAGTAGGATATATGCATTTCAGACATTTCGCCCTGTATTGTGGAGAACTGTCTGCAAACCTTTTCCCTTTTATCGCTAAAATAAAAGAAATTTGAATGCTATGGTTACACTAAAAGAGATCTGCTTCAGGCTGCAAGGAGAAACGGCTTCATGAAAATAGGAAGCCAGTGAATATTTTTCCACCTTGTCCCAGTGATCATGGGTCACAGACAGAATTTGATATTGACAAACCTCCTGGTGGTTTTCAGTGCTTCTTGTATGTTTACTGATGAAGCAACAACTCACCCCCAGACGTCCCCATATGTGGCCTGGCACTCTCTGTCAAAAGCAAGAAAACCCTACAAGAGAAAATGCTTTAATGTCAAAAAGCCAATGAACAGGACATATGCATCCAAAGCATACAGAGAGGTCAGGCAGGTCACTGAAACCAATGAATGATAGGTTTATTAAAAATACCCTCATCTTGAATTCCCAAAGATCAAATCAGTCAGCTCCTCATATCCCAGTCTCTCTAAGGTGAGTTTGGTTTCTGTGCGTACCTTCCTCATGCCCAGCATTGTTCCAATAAATGGCAGGGGCCTCGGTCCAGGTATCCCCAGCTTTTTGAATAACCTGTATGGCCATATTCCGTACCTGCATTACAAAAAAGAGAAAATCTGGGATCATCAGTTGGACAGTAAAAGAAAAAAATAAATAAATCAGCCAGGCTGACACCTAGCTATTGCTTTGGAGGAATACTCACAGTAATATCAAAGTAAAAAGCAGGGCCAGCAAAGTCCAGGTGAAAAACATCTCAACTTTGTTTTAACAAACAGGAGACGAAATGTGGCTGCCAGCTGGAGAACAAGCGACCTTAAAGCCCCTCTGTGGAGGAGGGACTCTGAGACCAATAACCTGTACAAAGGTTCAGAGGCTTCTTTTGTTTGCATGTTCATTGTTTGTGCAACAGTCGAATCAGAAGAGCTCGACAACATTACACCTTATTGTTCACTTTTTCCACAATAACCCAGGAGACCCGGAGGGGTAAGGATAATGATCAAACATCAGTGACAAGGGCTACTGTGACATCATTAAACCCATCAGCGTGCCAAGGGTCGACGTTTAATGAACTAATCAAGTTCAGTTCAAGTTTACAGCCTTAAAATGCACTCTGCTCCTACTCACACTTGTTAATATGCCCCACATTGAGTGCCGTTTCAGATTTTAACTTTCTTTTCAGGTTAACTTCACTTATAATTACTCAAACGATTTTACACAGCAGGATATAATATGTTATTATTTATTTAACAAAAAGGACTAAAAAGAGTTGATGACACATTAACACAAGTGAGAAGCTCTATCAAAGAAGAGACTTGGGAGTTTGCTGCATTTAGGTGTAGTATTAACACAATGCCAAGGACCAATGGCCCTAAAAAGTTAACTGCTGCCTAGGAAGGGTTATATAGCAGTTTCCAAACAATTTAAGTCCATCTTTCTTCAGTCGGTTTATTTCTCAGTAGAAAGAAGAGGCAGCCCTCCAAGTCACACTCTGTACCTAAAATCCTAAAACAAATATTGATGAAATAAATGTTTAAACCCTAAAGAGAAAACTCTTTGCAAACCAACAAAACAGGAGGAATCTTTAATCACATTTGTAGAACCAAATCTGTCAGAGTCATAAAACTAATTAGCCATGACACGAACACAGTCACAGATTGTATATTTTCTTTAATAACTTTAATAACAACAGATACAAATGTGTTGGGCTTCATCTAAAGTCTCTGCAAGTTCACTGTGAAACGGCTGAAGTCAGTTTTTCTGTGTTTTGAATGATTGAGGTTTCCCGATCTACATTCATAGCTCGCAAATGTGGTCCCACAAGTAATCACTTTAAAGGACATTTACTACTCTGAGAAAATAAATGCACATAAGGAACGAGGGTGATTATAATTCATAGGCTGCCAACATAAAAAAAAAAAGAGAAAGTAAAGTTAGAGCCATCTTTGGTCATTTCAATTTACTATACCATCAATTTGGCAATCACAAGTAAAGTATTAACTAAGCTTGGTGTTGATTAGTGTTTAATGATTTGTTGTGTATTTGTCAACAGACAAATGATTGTATCACAGCTGAAATCCACCTGAAGCTATGAAGGTTACAGGAAACCTCGGTAACAGTACAAATAACAGCCAGCAGAGGGCGTCATCAACAACAACAGTATATGTGTGCATTATAAAGTTCCTTTACTGAAACATGAAAATAACTTTTAAAAATTAAATCTTTTCACTTCAAATCAGATAAAATATGCTGGTTTTTTGTCTCTTTCACAGGATTCCCGTAAAACTGCTTCAGTTTTGTTAGAAAGTCCCGAAAACAACATTTTTACCCGACAGTTGACACTGCGACAAAATGTTACTAAAAATTAGCGTGAGCACAAAAAGAACACAACTAATCTCTTAAAGATGCAGACGCATTTGTAAATACACCCTGACAACAGTGCTACATTTGTTAAGATTGAGATTTTTTGCACTACATCCACGTGTGTGAGAGATGTGTGGTAAACTCGGCCCAGTTGGCAGCTCGTTGAAACCGCGTATACTATAAGTGGGGGGCACACGCTCCTACATTCATGCACAGACAGGAGAAAAAACAAAAACAAAAAACAGAAAACAAGTGTGCAGGCTCGCAAACAAACATACAGGATGTAAACAAAAGCTTTTTCTTTAAATCAGAGCGAAGAGTAGAAAAGTGCACTGCCACAGTGTGCTGCCGACAAGCTCTATGGAGTGACTACTGCATTAGAAAAGCAAAGGCGACGACGCAGATGAGCATGTGGGATAAAAAAAGGTTTAAAAGATCATATTTTACAAAGCCTTTTAGAGTCCTGAGTTTAACAGCAAAACAGACAAAAAGGCCCGAGTCTTTATTTTGTAGAAATACTATAAGGATTTAAAAAAAGGAAAAAAAAAAAAGGGGGTATCCAAGATCTGTTAGTCTTTATAACATGTTTTCAGCACATCCATGGCTCTTGTTTGGGACAATACACAATATGCAGCATACGTCTCCTTGTTAACAGCATATATATTCGTCTGAGTAATGATCCCTTTGAGGGTTTCCCCACCGTTAGCTTTCCGATAATCAAAGTTAACTGAACTGCGTGAGCGATGATTCAAAACAGCACCGCGTTGTGTCTCCTAACTGGACACAGGTGTGAAGAAAATGACCGTGAGCAGTGCAGGCTGAAGAGAGGTCAGTTAAAGAAGAGCTCGTCTGCCTTCGCTTCTTCTTCAGACACATTTTTATAGATTACAGACTGATATCGTGTCCTAAGCGTGAGCGTGGACCTCAAATTTTACAGATAAAACATTTTTGCTCTACACTTTTAAACTACTGGGAGATTTCCAGCACAACCAGAGTCTTCTACGGTTGACCAGTAGAACACTTGTGGGTGCTCTAAGGCACCTTGGCAGCTGCTACTGAGAAACAAAAAGTTTACCCTTTTAAGTCACTCCCTGCACTAGAACCTAACTATGAAACGATTTAGAAACATTTTAGATTATTGGTGGTGAAATACTTGTTGCTACTTCATAACTATTAAGTAAATCGACTTCATTAGTTTGTTTTAATCAAAGCATGTGAGGTTATTCCAGGATGGGAGGGAGGATTTGACATCATAGAGGCAAGGCGGAGGGTCTCTGTGAAGCTAAGAAAGTCTTATGGATTGACAGTGTTCTGGATCAGTTTGTTCTTGTCTACACAGCTGATTGTAGTTGTGGTTTAGGCTGTTTACAAACCTACAGCCTGCTGTAACAAAAAACAAAAGGCAGAGGATCCAGCATTTTGAGGCAAAGGGTAAGAATTCCTGAAATCCACCTGTTACTTTCAGGATTTTAGCAGCCACCTGTCCCAGACCACATCTTAAATACAGCAGGCGGCAGTGGAAACATTTGCCAGCCACAGGTCAAAAGATACCAGCGCTTTAAAACCACCAATAACCGGTAGGTCACTCAGGAAAATAAAATCCCCTCACAAACCTGCTGTACTTAAAAGTATAAGGCAGAGCATGCAGCATTTTTAATTCCTGTAGCAGTCCTGTGACATTTTTAGCACGGCCGCAAACCTTAACAAACGTAAACCATACCCTTCTGGTGGGGATCAACACCACTGACCAATAAAGCGCTGGTATAATTTGGATGTGGCTGTTAAACACATGAAGTAATTTGGCAGGTAAAATAATTAAAACATATTTGTGTGAAAAAGTTTAAATCTCAGATTGACGGGAGCGATGAGCACAAGTTTCCCCTCTTTGTCAGCAATAAGAGCTCCTTTCTTTGGCAGGAAAAAAACCCTTTCACTGCTCTGGATTTCTTCAGGTATTTGGCTGACACCCCAACATGCGCGAGGACAGTCTGACAGGCCCATTGGCTGTAGATAAATCCATCAACTGCAGCAGGTATTCTGTTACCCGGGTGCCAATGTGATGGGTCCAGCCCCCAGTTTCCCAGAATGCCATGCAGCCTCTACCTGCGGGGCTGGTGGCGAGAGTGACGAGGCAAGGAGGAAGATGGGCTGGAGGGTGAAGAAGGTGAGCAGGGTGACATGGAGGCCAGGGAGGCTGTGGCAGCGGCATCCTCTGCCTCCTCCAGTTCGCCTCCGTGGAGCTCCTGGCTCACACTGGACTGTAAGGCAGCTGGGGTCAGCCACTCTTTGGGCAGGCAGCTCTGGAGGAATGGCACGCAGGAGCTGAAGTAGGCCAGGCGGTTGACCCAGCGAGGGATCTCCCTGCCACACAGGATCTGAGAAGAAAGATAGGAAGGAAGGGAAGGGAAAGTTTTAGCAGGTTCAGTACACAAGAAGTGACTCCTTAAAGCAAATACAGATTATTTTCTACATGAATAAATAATAATAATAATACAACTATGAACACAATTCAACTCCACGCAAGTTGTCAAAATCAAGGGAAAAAGTAATCAGTCGTGTTTAGTGCATATTTACATGTTCTGTTGTGGTTTGCAGGTTTGGGGTAGGTAATGAACTATAGTCCCACAAAAACACCGCAGATCCCTTTTTCCCCCTCTCAGTAACTTCATATCTGTAACACTTGTTACTCCATGTACTAAAGAACTGCAAACCTCAGTCCTGATGGCAGAAGCCACAACGGCAAATAAAACTAAGTACAGTAAAATTAAATCAAAGAAGTCATTTTCGACACAAAAGCTCTACCCACCTGCTATTCAACTCTTTTATTTGTTAGGGACAGAATAAAGTTTGCTTAAAGGGAGGTGGAAGGGAACTACAATGACTCCTCTTAGACAGAAGATGAACTGAGGATCTGCACAAAGACCCAGTACATAACAAACAAAGGTCAAACTGAACTGCGAATCGTGCAAAGCTGCTCTTTTTTTTTTTCTAGGACTACAAATAATTGACCATAACTGTTGTATTTTAATTAGTAGGCAATGCAATAACGATGCAAATCATTGGTTAGTAGATTGAAAGAAAAATCAACTTATGTATGAAGCCCCACTTCAAAACAAAATCTGTCTCAATGACAAAATAACGCTCCCAAGTCCTTTTAACAGGAAAATACCAGGAGAGGGGAGTATGGGAGCTTCTGCCTCAGAGAAACACATTTTTGCCAACCTTGATTCAAAATTTCAGGTTATTATCTAGCAAATTCAGATCAGCTTAAAAATTAGAGTTAGGTATCCAAAAATGTCAACTGACAAACTTAAAGTTCTGGGAAAATAACTAGAAATTGAAAAGAGTAACTTAACCTCCTAGGACCTGGCGTTCACATATGTGAACATCACATTTTGGGTTGTCTAGACCAAAACACTAAATTTTGTTCTACAAGAGCCTGATATCCACTTATGAGGACATTATACTGCCACTGTTCTATCCAAATTTAAAACTAATGTCTTCATATGTGGGTCACGTTTTTTTCAGAACCAAAAATCTTTCTTTTTTTTTTTAAATTACGTATTTCTTTGTTTTTACAGTCATCAGGTCCCAATCAGCCCAAATAGCAAAGAGAAATTAAAAATGCGTGCCACGAAAGAGTTCGGGTCTTAAGAGGTTAAAAATGCGAGTCAAGTCAAAATTTTGATGGGCAAAATTTTTTAGGGCTTTTCTTTTAGTGGTGGAAAGAAGCTTCGACAGGGAAGAGAGTGAGGGACAGGAGGAGAGAGAAAAGGGCCGCGTAGAGGAAGTAAGGAAAAAGTTGCAAAGATTACTTCCACGAATTATATTATAGTGTTTTCTGAATTTCCGTATTGCCAAAGAGTTGTGGCAACAGGCAAGTGAATGGTAGAGCTTATATAATATAACTGACGATGCCAATGCTGACGGAGATAAAAGCAGTAATAAGTATTAAATGACATTCAGTGAGGTGGAAACTTATTCATAAAAACTGTCACTTCCTGGTTAGTTTGTTTTCTATTTCACAGAACTTGTCAGTGTTGTGAGAATGCTGTGGAGGAAATGAATGTGAAACAATGACTGCATAACCAGAAACTACATCCTGCCTGTGTCTTGCACTTCCAGGAAACTGAATCAGATTTCCTGACTTTCTATGGCATAAATAAATCTGTAATATGACTCTGTGCTAGTGATTTCTCAACCTACTGTAGCGGCTTGTTCATGAGTACTTCTGTTTGGACCTTTTTCAGTCCGTGGTTGATCTGCCTTAACAGCTAACATGCTTGCACAGGCAGACACAGTCTGTGTTAGGGCTAATTATGATTACTCAGCGCTATAAGAGGTTATTAAAGCATAACGGGAAAAGTGTCTTACAAGAAACTCAGTGTTTTCCCAGTCAAAGGGCTTAATTATGCTTTGATCAGAACACTTATTAAAGCTGCTGACGAGCTGCTTTTACAGAAGCGTAAGGAGAGAGACAGTGGATTTGCTTTTATCTACAAAAAAATTGATTTTGCTGATGATACTAGATTGCATATCATAGCTTGTTTAGGCTGCAGCGATGAGGTTCT
Organism: Hemichromis elongatus; assembly: GCA_015108515.1. Classification (NCBI taxonomy): domain Eukaryota; kingdom Metazoa; phylum Chordata; class Actinopteri; order Cichliformes; family Cichlidae; genus Hemichromis; species Hemichromis elongatus. The sequence goes on from VUQR01036493.1 coordinate 9,355, forward strand.
TCCACTTCTTCAGAGACTCAGCGAAGAGGAGGAGGTTGCCTTCATTCACCAAAAGAAGCATCTAATCCTTACATATCATCTGTTTTAGTGATTGGCTGACATATAATAATCTGTAGCAATTCACACTACAGTCATATAATATTCCTTTGCAATAATAAAATAAGCCTTCAGATAACTAGCAGGCACTATTCATCACATATAAAATGATCTTTTCTAACAGATGCTGAGCATGGTGCTACTTAAGAACTGGATCCAAATTTTCAAGAGTGTCTGAGCTTATCAATTCCTTTATCAATGCCTGCAGGTGCGATAAAAAGGAGTCAGGGCAGGAGGGGCAAAGCAGTCCAAAGTGTAATCTCTAACAGGATTACTTCAAATGGGTTGGAAACATCAGCACCAACAGAAACATTTTTCTATGCCACGTATTTGACGTTCTGTGCACCACAAGCACTGCTGCTACTCTTTCCCAACAGAGCAGCTCGTCTATAGATTCTTAGCGCAATTTTATTTGACTAAGAAAATCCTGAATAAAAATTAATATTCTTTTATTTCCCCACAAATAAAAGATTGTGGGGAAATGCATATTTGCATTTGATTGTGTCATCAAATGCAAATACTTGCCTCAGCCATTTACAGTCAGTTTCTCTCATGGTTTCACAATAGGTTAATAGGTTAATTGATCAATCCAAATTGCCCATAGGTGTGAATGTGAGAGCAAATGGTTGTCTCTGTCTCTATATGTTAGCCCTGCGACAGACCGGTGACCTGTCCAGGGTGTACTCCACCTCTCGCCCTATGACAGCTGGGATAGGCTCCAAAGCCCCCCGCGACCCTGAAAAGGATAAGCGGAAGCGAGTGGATGGATGGATGGATTCTTTTATTTCATCCATTTTGGATGTTGACTGAGAGACTGATGCTACAATTGGCATTAGGAAGTAGTCTGTTTGTGATTTTAGATGATAAAGCAGTTGTATTGACACTGAAAGTCTGTGTAGGTATTCCTTGTTTCTTCATTTAAAACCAGGGTTAAAAAAAAAAAAAAAATGTTAATGGCACTGGTATCAATAATATCTTATCAGTTCCCATCCCTAACCCCTATATTTATTTTTATATTTTTTTTTATTCAATGCACTTACCTCACTGTCATGAGAGCTAGACCTCCACCCCCACCAATGTCAACCTTCAACCCGATTTGTAATTTTCAGGTTTTCATCATTATTTAACTGCAACCAGTTGGTTGCGACTTAGCTTTCAAAAGCTTGAGACAGTCAATTTTACACTGTGCAAGTTTAGGGTCTGTGGTGAAATCGCAACCATGTTAAAGAATGGAATTTCCACAGAAGACCTAAAAAAAACAGAAGTGCTCCCTGTCATCTTTTGTTCACAAGAAATTGATTGTAAATGGGAAATAGGTAAGGCATGACTGTATCTTTGAAATTCCTCTTTAATTAGTCATCACAGATTAGGTCTGGCAACATAATGAGACAGAACCATTACCTTAAAGCTGGCAAAAGTCTTGCAAAGCCAAACACAGTAATACGCATGCACTACACAGGGTACAGAATTATCCACTCCCATTCATGAGCATTTGGCTGAAGACTAAACTACTCCCATGCTTTTGTGGTAAATCTATCAACACAACCAAACAGCCATGTATTTAAATACTACAGAAATTGCAGTTCTAAGAGTCTCTTAGAACCCTTCAGATATATTTACATGTTTTAAATGTGCTTATCATCAGCATGCTTACAATCGGAAGGAATTTTCTGTGCATATCTTTGTTTTCAGAAACGCCAACAGGAACGACTTTGCCTCGAAACAAACACAAACAAACAGTCAGCCATCTGATTGACTAGAGCCCCACATTGTGGCCAACATTTTATAAAACACAGCCAAGTAAAGATTTATGAACTTAGTTTTCTGTCAGACTACTAGGACTCCAATATACTGAAAGGTTATTAGGAATTTCTACCGATCCACAGCTAGAGTTCAGTGGTCTGCAGGGAGTACGGCATTGATTTTTCAAAAAGAAAACTGACATTAAAGTCGTACACAACAAACAGTCTTTCTGAAGATTTAATTTTTATGCTTGATCTTTAAATCCTGCAACAACGATCAATGTGTCCTGACATTTTTTACTCTGTCACTTTGAGTCAGCCTCTCTAGGTAATGCGGTTAGAGTAAGCATGAAAATCAAATCCTGAGATGGAAGATCGATGACTCTCGATGGCAAACCTGCATGAGTGCTTGATTTTATTTCCATGTACATGTCAGAATTTTATTGCACTGCACTGATGTGAAGGACTGTATGCATTTAAAGTTTAGAAAATACCATGGTATGTTGCAAGGACGTGTCTTTTATTAAATTGTCTGCGTTTGTACGCGTGTGTTTGTGCGCATGCGGGTGTGTATGTTTGCCAGCTGGCTCTGCATGTCTGGGCTTGTATCAGTGTCCTAATCCCCAACTCAGCATTAGATGCTAAATGTAAAACTCTCTGCTCATTAGTCACACCAGGATAAGCTGATTGAAACCACACACACGCGCACACACACACACACAGTGTAAAGAAAACAGAGACATTGTGAGAATTGTACTCAACTGCTGTTTTTTGCATCTCATTACAGTTTGTTTATGTGCATCTATTCACATTGCGTATACCGTATTTTCAGCAATACGAGGTGCACTTAAAATCCTTTAATTTTCTCAAAAATCGACAGTGCACCTTATAATATGGTGCGCCTTATGTATGAATTCTGGTTGTGCTTACTGATCTTGAACCGGTTTTCTGTGGTACACAGCGCTCAAAAATCTGTCAAAAAATGTTTTAGTACGACTTCTGGTAACCTATGAAGCTGCACCGCTTGATGGATTGTCGGAGCATTACGGCTATCGTATTGTAGTTTCCACCAAAAAAAAAAAGATATACCATTCTCTGACTGAGAGATTTCTGAAAAAAATAAAACGTACAGCTCTGCTATCACTTCCAACATAAATGAAGACAGAAAACTAAACGTTTGTAGGGTTACTGAAGTTGGACTAGCTGGCATATAATGATGTGCTACGCCATCGCTAGCGACATAGTTATGTTAGCATAACAGAAACACAGTGAAGCTGGAGGATGAATGCTAACTCTTTTCGGACAATCTCAAGTGGTTTTTTGAGTGAAGCATTTTGGTTCGCTTGGTGTTTACTTGGATTTTTCTCTGTGCGAAAACAAACCAAATTATGGGGAAAAGCTAGTTTACAAACTCATCAACTGATTTGGACCACAGTAAACAAACTATAGGTGCAAAATTACCGGGAGACTTGGCTTTAAAACTCAGAGCAGCTCAGAGTAATGTTCAACAAAACGGTGTGCGGTTTTTGTTTGTTTTTTTAAACCCACCTCCGACAGTGCTGAGGAAAAGTGGTTGCAGTTCTTGTGCATGAGGTGGTAAGCATTGCCTTTGTACTCCTTCCCCATCTCTTCCACAATCCGCTCCACATCCTCTTCCGTGAAGTCTGTGCTACCCAGGACAATAGCTTCTCTGCAGAGACAAACAGGCAGAAGACACTAATGTTACTAAAAGAGCATCTTCTGGTTTCTACTTTCTACTTTTTACCATTTTTTTTTTCATTGATATATTGTTTACTGTTTTTTTTTAATGGGTTTTTTTTTTTTTTTAGTGGATTATGGTTGAGCGTGACTGTTCCACTTCATGTTGGAAAGAGCTGTGTGACAGCAGGTAAAGTAGTGAAAAATGTTCGACACTGTGTGCATTTACACCAACAACGATATTATATCCAGTAAAACCATGTTGCACATTTTTTGAAGAAAACATTGACATATTTTATTGGTGATTTGCCATTCAGCCTAAAAATAAGTAGATAACTTGGAGAACATGATATGAGGTCTTGGCTTTCACGTGAAATGAAATGATTTTAGTATGAGAGAGTGCTTTATTCACTGGGATAGGGATAATAAGCAGGCATTTGTCCCTGATGATCCATATTTGGTCTAGTGGCCTGCTTGGAGACAGTTACTGTGTATGCGTATGTGTGTGTCTGACAGGCGGAGTTTGTCTAAAGCCACAGGGCAAATCAACTAGAGCAGAAGTAATACTCAGCAGCAGAGTAGGACTGAGTAGACAGGCACACAAACATACTGAACTGATTTTCTGAAATCAGATGCTGCATTTTGTACATTTGGATTCCACATTCCTACAAAGCATCATGTGCATTTTTTGCAGAATGAAGAAAAAACAAATGCAATCCACTACAAAAACAGCTTTTTAAAAACAGATGGTGATATGGTAAAAAGATGTGTTGGTTTGCAGTGTATTTGCAGAATTAAATAAATTATTAGGCTATATGTAAAAAGTAGACCTAGCAACTGAGACATTTTATTTAGTTTTATTACAACCAAACACTGTATTCAAGCCTGAAACAATTTAGTTAAATAAAATATTATTCTCCTCACAGATGTCATTAAAGTATAAATGATCCATAACGACATTGTTTTTCTTTTTGCTTTAAAGGTTTATCACATCCAGCCTCAAGTGGCCATAAGTGGAACTGCAGTCTGCAGCTTTTTAGTGTAAAGTAAAATTAAAAACTTGCAGTTTCAATTCAAGATAGATTGTGATTTGAAAAATGATCAATCTTCTGTTTTACTCAATCATTGACCAAACACAGGCAATGTTACAAAAAGGCTTTAAAATGTCTGACACATGTACAAAAGCTCTCTTTACTGTAGCAACAACACCCAAACTCAGTAAACAGCTCAACTAAAAACTGACTGACTGATCAAACGGGTTTAAAGAATATGCAAATGCACTGAACTTACTTAGGAAACAAATCAGTGCTTTCTAACTTGGCCAATGGCTCACTAACCCAAACAGTCACTTTCCACGGTTACTGTATGCACCACCCAGAACCTACGAACACCTTCACCTAAACCAAACTGGGTATTGTCAGTAGTCAAAAGACGTTTGACACGCTGTCTGAACTTTCCAAACGAATCACTTTGCTTTACACATCATCCTTTAGTGGAAGACATGAACAATCAGGCATCTAATGACAAGAATGGACTTAATTGAGATTGTCCTTGCCCAGCAAACAACCTGACAGGCTGTCAACTGTCATTAAAACCTACAGCAAGTAAGTAATGTTAGGTGACTTCTAACAGCTGTTTAGATAGGTGCATGTAAAATACGCCAGCATCATGCTTTTGGGGCAGAACATGACACTTTTAACTAGAAATGTTCTAGCATAAATTTAAAAGTGGTCCCAGGTGTACCTTGAAGTTCAGCCTCCAATGAACAAAAGATGGGTGTGTTTGTCTTTGTTGTCGTGAGTTGCTGGAGAATCTTGCAGCACAGACTTTCTATTTTTCCATGTTTAGAAAACTATTTCTACAGATTCCCAACAACTCCCCCTCCTTTGTGCGCCAGCTGGCAACGCTTGCAGTTACTCATTTTTCCAAAAGATCCTGTTTTGCTTCAACCTTCTAACTGCACAGATAAGGGTGGGCCCAAACAGATTTATGATACATTCCTCATTGGTTTAGTGACTGAGGGGTTTTGGCATTATTTTACTGCCCAGTCCTTGGAGCATGAACGACTGTCCTCTCGTCACTACTGAGTTAAATAGCTAATAGACTAAAAACTTCTGAGCCGTAACCTGACTGACTCGCCATTTGATTAACGTTCTACATAAAACAGACCGACTCTTTTACCGTACAAACTCTATCAAGCATGTTGCGAGCTGCCTAGGCTGTTGCGAAAGATACGCATTTAGCAAAACAGAACACATGCATACCTGTGCTTGTATGTCTCATATAAACACCAATTATCCCACACTTACTTGAACTTAAAGGTCTCGCCAAGCTCAGTTGCATCACCTGGTGTAATCTCAAAGATCCCTGAGAATGGGTACGGGTGTCCGCCATAGGCAAACTCTAAAACACACGCAAGACGACACAAAAGTCATAGCAGATAACACACAATTGTATATATACTATATATAGTAGTAGAGATGCCCAGAAGGGAAAACAACCCATATATCCTCAGATATAAAATAAGCATCCTCTCTGTAACACTATCCCTGAGCAGAGGCAGATGACTTGATGTAGGCGGAGTCTTATTCCTGGGTAACCTTACCTCTTCCATAGATCTCAATCCCTGAGTGAAAGACTCCGATGCCCAGAGAGCTGGTGAACTCATTGATCCAGTACTGAAGGCAGAAGGAGAACCACACACATTTGTTAAATAATAGTAAAATAACAATGCATGTTTTTGACACCTAGTGATTTAATATATTTTAATTTTTAGTCTACAAAATCTCAATGAAACAATCCATCACAATAACCCACAGGCCATCATGAATGTTGCTTGTTTTTTTCTTGTTAAACCGTTAAAAATGTAAACATATAGTAAAGTGAAAGAAGCAGCTAATTATTTTAAAAATTTGAACCAGCAAATATCTCAGAATTTTTCCCAGCTAAATGACTGGAACGATTCACTGTGATGAAATGTGATTTGATGAATCCAATTAGTGTTTTAGTGGTAAGACAAATCACTATGCACAAAATTCAAATTATGTGGCTGGGGATCTGCATCATACTGCATGTGATTTGTCATCAGGTTAGTTCAGGTGCAAGAAGAAGCAGTAAAGCTCCAACAACAAGAATCACATTAAACAGTAGGTGCTAAAACAATATAACATCAAATTTATGAGGATATTTTTCAGGAGGAAGACAAAAACCTCCCCCTCACCGATGTAGAAAAAAGGCATGTGAAGTATGCACAGAGAGCTCCGGGGCATCTCTACATCCTTGCTGTTACAGACAATGAATCACTGCATAACTACAAGTGATAGTCCTACTTTTTTGACCTCTGAAAGATGGGAAATTCCTTCAAAATGAAGCCTTCACTGCAATAAACCCACAGGCGCCAGCTAAAAAGGGCAATATGTTTGACATCCTGCAGCTATGCAAACCTTATTAATGAATTGTCCTATTGTACCTCGGCATTTATCCAGTCTTCACCATCAGAATAATCAACAAACTCAACTTAAGCTACGAAAAACATTTACAGACTTTTCTGAGCAAATTTATAACCACAGTGCAGATGTCACCCCCGATGTTTACATGCAGACAATAAAAGTTAAGCTGCAAAAAATGAATCAATAACTGCTGCACTTATCTTTGACACTGCTTTCCAACTTTCCTGCAGTCTGCTGCTTGGCAGAGTGTTGGCGCAGCGTCTAAGCAATCTGAATAATAATCTCTAAATCTAATATTTGTTCATATCTCAAGAATCTTTCTACATCTATAATGATCAATCCAGTATCCACTCTCAAACAAGCTGAGAGCAAATGCGAGTGTAGTCATGATATATGTATTCACCTTTCAAGATTATGCATTTTAGTGAAAAAAAAAGAAGGTCTAGTTGCTCTTTTTTGGGAAATGCTATGCATATCTATGTATAAAAATACTATAACCACTGCATTACAAAGCCGATATAATCACATGATTGGAGAGGACAGGTCTGAAAATAAAACCTTCTGGCTGTGAGTCAACAATCCTAGCCACTGTTTCACAGTCAACAGTTAATTCATTCATTATTCTCTTGGACCTGATGAATTTAAAAAGTTTGATAGTGTTGATGATTCTTCAAGCCAAATCAAATGCTGATCAGCATGATTAAAACATGATTAACCAATAGCAGATCCTGTGTGCCAGTGCACTGTAACAAATGTGACATCTTTCTTACCATGCAAATCTAAGACATCTATATTTTTTATAAAAGATCCCACACAGTAATGTAAAATAAATAAATAAATAAATGAAGGTTTTCTAATCTGCCATAGGTTAGTTGCTTGTAGAACCACCTTTACTAGCAATAACTTGAAGTAATTATTTTCTGTGCAACTTTATTAGTCTCTCAAATTGTTGTGGAGCAACGTTGGCCGTTCTTCTTTACGGCATTGCTTCAGTTCACTGAGGTTTGCGAGCACAACTCTCAAGGTTCACCACAGCATTTAAGTCAGACTGAGCCATTGCAACACGGATTCTTTTTTTCAGCCGTCCTGTTGCAGATTTGCTGTTGTTGTTGTTTGGGATTATTGTCCTGTTGCATGAATTAATTTTGGCTGAGCTGTAGCTGCTGGTCAGTTGGTTTCACATTTGATTCTAGAATTCTTTGATATACAGAGGAATTTGTGGTCAACTCCCTGACTTCGAGGTTCTTAGGTCTTATGGCTGCCAATGAGCCCAAATAATCACCCCTCTAACACCATGCTAGGCAGGGCGCTCCTGGTAACACTTCCAAACAAGCCATACTCGTCTTTTTTCTAACTTTACTGCCATGACCTTTAACAGTTAACTTGGGCGTGTAGAGTCTGAGATGTAGCGCTTGGATTTTTAACAGTTTCTTTAAGCTGTGTGTTATGCTGACCATTTAAAGACATCGACTCTGACATTAGGAATCAATTTTAAAAATCATTTGGATTTGTATATTACATTAGAGCTTTCCATCTTACATATTTGAGGCATTACACGTGTTTAACCAGTGTGACAATAAACACCTTCATTACGGGAAAAGGACATATTTTAGTAGTGTACACAGAGACTTCCTTCTTCACATGAAAACAGCTTCCAGTGCAAACTACAGTTATCAGGTATCACAGAAGACAGCATGCTATTTAAAACAGCCGTCACACTTCCTGTCTGTCATTATGCAAATACACTATGTAGCTGCTTAAAATCACTTGTGGCAGATCTGCTGGTCTCTGCCAGATCTGCAATGCAAAATATCACCTCTGTTTAGGTTTAAACACAAACTGATCACAAAGGCTTTGCAGATGCTGCCTGCTGTTGTTGTTATTTGAATATCAGATGTTGGGGCATCTAAGCTCACAACCAGAGTTCTGTGATTGAGATGGACATACTAGGATATCCCCTCACTGACATCATACAGAGCCAAGCGCATCCAAAAGCATGAAACCAAGCTGAAACCTAAGCTTAAGGCTTAGAGGATTACATGCACACAGCCAGCCACTTCACAGGTTTTTCCCTCCAAATGTGTCAATCTGATCTTTCAATTGGCTCAAGCGAACAGGATACAATACCTTTAAACTTTATTGAGGCAACTGATTTACAACAGAATCTGAATTCTGATCAAATACATTTACTCAGCCTTTGGCACAACATTTTTTTTTTTCCAAACACACATTTCAGACTTCTCATGCTGCAGAGTTTCTGTTTCCTGAACTATATATGGGTCAAACGTTACACACAAAAAAAAACCACTGTGCGAGTCTGTCAGTAGTTTTGTTTGAAGAACCAAAAAAGCATTTCTACATCCCCATTTTACGAGAATCCAGCTACAGCTGGTGCATTTAGAGCTTGAAGACGATGTGTCACTATAGAGGCCTTTTTGATTTTGATAAAGGCAATGACGCAAAATCAAAGAGGACCAACATAGAGTCCAAAAACTAACACAATAAAGCATCTCATTTTTCCATTTCCTAACATTAATTCCCGAAGGGTTTTTTCCACCAAAGAGTTTTTCACATCAGCTGATCTGATGACAGAAATCGATGGAAGGAAGCTACTACCAGCCACAAGCTAGTTTCTGGTCACTTTTACCTACATCTGCAATAATAGTTTGCTCTAGTTTTAGCCAAAAAGTCATTTTAAATCTCCTACACAAATTGCTTTTTTTTTTTTTTTTTTAAACACTCG
>VUQR01036493.1:20367-37624 GCA_015108515.1 Hemichromis elongatus
GTCTGTTGGTTTTATTAACACAAATGAGCAATTTCGACCTTTCCATAACCTGCGGTGTAGCGTTAAGACAATTTCCTTAAACAGGAAGATATTGTTTCTATGGCTGATAGCTTTAGATTGCATTGCATTAGTTTTTATGTTTGTATATAATAAATTGAATACCAAATATGAGTTTATCAAATGTGAGGAACCTGTATTAAGAGACTGTTTATATGGAAATAAAATCTCCAGTTTCATATGTCTGCTGTTAGCGCTAATTAAAATGACTGAGAAGTACAGTAAACTAGGTCTGGTTCCAAATTCAGATTGTCTACAATTACATAATAAATGCTTAGTATCGGGCTACATTACACAGTTAAACCTAATATCCTAACATGTCCTCTCACACGCTCGGAGACAACGCAACCCGTGGTGTTGGCTGGCAGGCGGACAGGTGGTGTGCAGATAATGCTGTGTCATTAGAGCAGTGCACTAAACCACTCAGAGCTGTCCAGGAAATCCACTTAGCTGAGATGTGAGCAGGACTGTGGGGAGGACCTGACAGAATGGGACTCGGGGAAAAGCAGTGGTTTGGGGCTGAGGGGGGCGCCTGTAATCGTGTCTGCACATACACTCTTGACAGTCACGTGACATTATCGATCCTCAACGGGGATGGGGACTTGTTATCAATCTTTTTAAGTAGATGCTCACAGTCTTGCTCCAAGAAGAACAACAGAGCAACACTGCTCAAAACGCCAGCGTGCTGATGCTGTTGAGATGGAGGTAAGGATCCCGAGTCGTTGACAACAGACCCATCGCTTCTGCCCTAAAGTGTTCTGACTTTTTCTTTGTCCTTAAAGAGTATTATGAAGGTAAAATATTCCAACTGGAATTTCGGCAACACTGGAACAAACAAACAGTCCTGTGTGAGTCCAAGTTAGTAAAAGAAGCGTGTCACTCTCCATTCATCAGTGCTCTGTTATTCTCTAGTTTCCAAGATTATGTTTTGTAAGCTAAAATTTTAGCCTCATAAAAATCAAATTTTATTTTTTTTAATAACTAAAATGTAACACTTTATTCCAAAACAAAGAGAGTTACTGTGGAAATACATTACCACTACTACTACTACTTTTCTTGTTTAGGAGTTAATGATGCATTTGTAAAGCATGAAGCTAATTCACTTAGCTTAAATAGTTATTTATTCCACATTTGAGAAATTTTTTAAATTACAGCTGGATTGCTATCAGTGATGAATCACTACGCCGTCCAATCCATTCACTTCAGTTCATGTTTTTCTGTTTACTTCATGCAAAACCGGTGGCAGCAGAGCTAGCATATAATGGGGAAAAAAAGCTCCACTAATAACTTCTGGAGTGTTATTTGGTACTGGTAAAGATTAATGGCTAAAAGACACATAGAACACAAGTAAAAGAAAATGAGTTTGATGGCCCAGTAACAGGGACTCAATCTATAAACTGATGTTCACCCACTGAGTGACTTAAGCAGCCTCCAAGCAAATCAGTCAAACAACGCTGACTGGAATTGATCTACCGTGCAGCAAAAAATGATCTTCTTTTTCCTCGAATGCAAAACACATTTCCCCAGCATCGCCATACAAGTCCAAAGGTTTTTAGGCAGGTGTGAAAAAAAAAATGCTTTAAAGAAAGAATGCTTTCAGAAATATAAATAATAATAGTTTTATTTTTATAAATTTAAAAAATGCAAAGTAAGCGAACAAAAAAAAATCTAAATCAAATCAGTATTTGGTGTTACTACCTTTTGCCTTCAAACCAGCATTAATTCTTATAGCTATAATTGCAAAGTCAGTGATTTTGTAGGATTGTAGTCAGGTGTATACTCAACCAGTTATAGCAAACAGGTGCCAATGATCATCAGTGTCACAGGTAGGTTGAAACTCATTTACTGAAACAGAAACACTCCGTGTTGTGTAGGAGGCTTAAACCTGGGTGATGAACAAACTCTGCTACCAAGGTAAGGTTGTAAAAGACAGGTTCATGTCATGGCAAAATTTAGCACAGCAACAAGACACAAAGTATTTATACTGCATCAGTAAGGTCTCCCTCAGACAAAGATTTCAAAGCAGACTGTGGTTTCAAGATATGCTGTTCAAGCTCTTTTGAAGAAACACAAAGAAACGGGAAACGGTGAGGATGGTAGATGCAGCGGTCAGCCAAGGAAACTTAGTGCAGCAGATGAAAGAACATCAAGCTTGTTACCCTTCGAAATCGGAAGATGTCCAGCAGTGGCATCAGCTCAGAAATGGCAGAAACCAGTGGAAGCCAAGTACACCCATCTACTGTCCAGAGACGTCTGGCCAGAAGTGGTCTACATGGAAGAGTTGCAGCCTAAAAGCCATACCTCTCACATGAAAACAAGGCCAAGCGACTCAGGTATGCATGAAAACAGAGGAACTGGGGTGCAGAAAAATTACAGCAGGTGCTCTGGGCTGATGAATCAAAACCCGAAATATTTGGCTGTAGCACAAGGCAGTTTGTTCGGCGAAGGGCTGGAGAGCGGTGCCATAATGATTGTGTGCAGGCAACAGTGAAACATAGTGGAGGTTCCTTGAATGCAGCTGCATTTCTACAAATGGAGATGGACATTTGGTCTGGATCAATGGTGTTCTCAATGCTGAGAAATAGAGGCAGATATTTATCCATCAGTGAGGTGTATGATTGGCACCAAATGTATTCTGCAGCAGGACAATGACCCCAAACATACATCCAAAGTCGTTAAGGACTAGCTTCAGCATAAAGAAGAACAAGAAGTACTGGAAGTGATGAGCGCAACATTCATCGATTGTGCCTGGAATTACATGAAGAGAGAGAAGGATGCGAGGAAGACTACATCCACAGAAGATCTGTGGTTACTTCTCCAAGATGTTTGGGACAATCTAGCAGCTGAGTTCCTTAAAAAACTGGCTGCAAGTGTACCTATAAGAATTAATGCCGTTTTGAAGGCAAAGGGTGGTCACTCCATTTTGTTGATTGATGAAAATAAATCATTAACACTTCCACTTTTGAAAGCATTCTTTGTTTACAGCTCCCCCCACTCCCACCCCCACCCACACACACCTGACTGAAACCTTTGCACAGTTCAGTATAATTACACGCAAACTAAGGTGCAAAACCATTAGTTCTACTGTATTGTTATTATCATCTTGGGGGGCATTGCATGTACAAAGCAAAAGTGATTTTTATTTAGGTCAACTGTCAAAAGTGAAGAAAAAGAAGCCAATTAACCACCAGCAGACAGCAAAACGTACCCTCCAGCCAGTGATCATGCCACTAGCAGGTCAACCCTCCTACAGTACGTCAGTCTGAATTGTCTGATTAAGAAAAAGAGGAAGCCTTTAAAAAGTGCTGGAATGAATGACTGGACTCCTGCCACTGTGTGAATGTTTGCACAGCACCAGTTTCCACACAAACATTACACATCTGAGAGCTGATCTTTAGGCAGAAGAAAAAAACACACAATTTATTCTGTGTGCAAAATATGCTCTTCCATCTTTACCGTTTTTAATCACATATATTTTAAAAATCCTAAAAACATGTGTCTTTTAGATGTGTACGAGTAGCTTCTGAAAGCAACGGCCCCTGCAGCTATCCACATGAATGGAAGCAAGACAAAAATAAAAGCTCTCCAGACTTTACAGAGAATGTAAGTCATGTGGAAAGCAAGAGAAAGTGAAAGAAAGTAATAAAGAGAAGAGGAAGCGAGAAAAAAAGGGGATAAAGGATAAGAAGCCAATGAAGAAAGGAATGAGTATATGATATATATAATAATGTATATAATATGTAATCCTGCAACACACTACTCTTTCTACTGACTTTCAAAGGTCTGTTTAATGACTCTCTGGCTTTCAGTGTTAATCCATTTCCACCCATGTGACCCCAAACCTCTGCAGATATATTGACCAGCAGCTGCAGAGGGACATCAATAAATAGAACAAAAGCAGGACTAATAAGAATAGAATCCTAAAAAAGTCCCTTTATATTTTACCAGGGAGTAACATGTTCAAGTAAGGAAAGCCGACATGATTTACGATGCACAAGTCACAAAGGAATAACAGCATCTAAATGCAGCAAAAGCCAAGTGTACATACACAGGATGTTGTGGTTTTCCAGCCGGGAGTTCATACACACTGTCCCAGAGCACTACCCCAATCTGTCTTATAACCTTGAGCAAGACCCACTTTAAATGCAATCTTCAGCCATATTAAAGCTATATCAATCAATGATTCATCAATACATCAATTTCCAGAACCCATCACCACTGACTCATCCCCAAATGGTGACAACATAGTGACTCCAATTACTCAACCCCAGACTAATGCTACAACAAAGAGTCAATAGCATGTCCTGTGTAGTAGAAATTACCAGGGGACTTTCACATCTGCTTTTGGTTTGATGTTTAGCATGAACTGAAGTCTTTAAGATGCAAAACTAGGCGTAGTTAAAGAATGACTTCCCATAAACCCTAAACAGTTTGTTTTGGTTTTTTTGTCTGTAGTCCACAGCGGACCAGTTTTGCGGCAGTCCTATCATGGAAAAATAAATAAAATATAGCCAGAACAAAGGGACATTAAATATATGGACCAACAAGTCAGCTGTGGGTTTCAAGTTGCTTAACTCCCTTCTCGTTTTATTTTCACAGTGCTTTTCTTGTCACCATCTGCAAAACGGTTTATTTTGGTTGCACCGAACAGACGCCAAAACAATATTGGATCAACTACAAATAGACAAAAGGCTTTCTAAAAGCATCTTACGACAATAAAGTGTATATGAATTGGTTTAGCCTCTTGCTCACTGTGTTTCTTTAGAAAACAACTGAGGGGGAATAAGCAAACTAATTACTAAAGATGAAACTGCAATTGTTTTGGTGTTGTGTTAGTATGCCGAATTGAAGAGTGGTTCGTAATCACGCGAAAATGCCTTTAAGTGCTTTTCTTTCATTATTGTACATGTGCTGATAACCATCGAGTAATTAAAATCGTATTTTCTTTTAACGCGCTTCGGCGTTGTGTCCTGGCAAATACAATACTCATCTCAAACATACTTCTAAGATCAAGTAATAGCAAGTAAGTAAGAAAATGTTCACGTTTCCGCTTTTACTTACCATATCATAGACATTTAGGATAATCGGCTCGTTTGCCATCACTGAGCATCAGGATTTTCTTCCCCCAGCGTCCCTTCTTCTCTCCGGGTTCTCTTCCTTCGGTGCGAGACCCAAACTCTCGCCCCCCTCTTATTATTATTGTTATTGCTTGCACTTTTACGAAAGATGGTCACCTTGATAATTCAACTTCGCATCCCGGTGTAAAAACGTTAGAGTTCCGATTATGTTTTCACCGTCCAACATCTGACTGACTTTGTCCAAATATCCCCCGACAGAGCAGCAACAGAGGCGGACAGATGAATCTATCGGTTACCAAAACTGACTTGCTAAACCTGATCGGCTATCGAGGTCGCCGCGAAAAAACACTGACTTTACAATTTTCTCTTCCAGAAGACGCCGTGTCGCGTAAAAAAGTCAAATTCATTTTCCCAAACAAACTACTTAGTTAAATCAGATAACGTATAAAAAGGAAATTCCCTGTGTAAAAAAATGACTTGCTACTCCCTTATTAGCCGGCTAACGGTAGCAATGGAGCTGCAGGCAGGATGCGACTGCTGGGAGAAAATTGGACGATATTGAGGAGTAGAGCGATGAGCCCGTCACTCTATTAATCTCCCTTCGTGCACTGAGCATTATGGGTGATGTAGTTCATAAAGAAAAGGAGTGCCCAACCAAGCTATTTTCTAAATACACCAAGTAGAGTTTACACTATTTAATACAAAAAGTGCAATTCTCGTCTAGTGTCGTCCTTTTAATGTATTTTCCATCCATATAAAAAAAAGCACAATACCCCATATTTCATAAACAAAGAGAGGCAGAGAGAACAGTACTTAGGTCATTTTGGTTGAATTAGAGCAAGATCCCACAAGAAACGGGGTGACTCCAAGACTTTAAAAAAATAAATAAATAAAATGAGGTTACTAAAGGAGTCCACGGGAAATTGGAAATCATAATATTTTATCAGATTCAGTTCAAAAAGCATGGTGTATACAGGTCTTGACAAATGTATTAGACCACCATTCAATCCGAGGTTTATGCCACAGCTGCCTTAAATAAACAGTATTGGTGATCACCTAAATAATTTTATGTGTTTCTGTAATAGTTAATCCACCAGTACGTGCAACTTCTTTAATCCAAATTGTATTTTTAATGCTAAAATATAATTATTTTTCTGGTCCATGAATCTTCAAATCTGCAATATTTTGTTATTTCTTTCTTCTTTTTTTTTTATTAAGATGCCAAATTAAAGTAATCCACTTGCATTCCTGAGCAGGAAAATTAGTTATGCTTGATTCATTTCTAACCAGTGAGCGAGCTCAAACTGAGGTATAAAAAGGTGAATTCAGTTCACCATTAAATAATAAATACAAATAAAAAAAATTTAAAAAGGTTTTAAAGACTTAAGAAAATATTTGTGATTTCTTGTTTTTAGAACAGATGGTCTAATAAATTTATTTAGCACTGTACATCACTGGGCATGATTTTCAAGCTTTTTTTTTTTTTTACAACCCCATGCCCCAGTATAGATGACTATATATGATTAATGCCACATCGCAAGATTGTACTGAATAACTGTTGTGCATTTTGGTAGAACAAGTTTTTAAAGTCTTTATTGAAGTGGTTCCATAGTCTAGTGCAGGTGTGTCCAACTCCAGTCCTCGAGAGCTACTGTCCTGCAGCTTTTAGATGCAAGGACACATCTAACATCTGCAGGACACCGGCTCTCGAGGCCTGGAGTTCCCTGTTTGCCTAAAAACATCCCTAGTTTGAGACCAGAGGTCATAAGCCTGGATAAATAGGAGGGTTGTAGAAAGGCATCTGGTGTAAAATCTGTGCCAAATCAAATATATAGAGCCATCTGTTGTAGGACCTCTTGGACAGTAAGGAAGCAGAAAAAATTATGCTTAAGCTTTACAAATATTTAACATAAAAAATGACCCAAAGTTGGGTTTTTCAGCTGCTCCCTTGGTCACAGTGAGTCACCACAGTGGGTAGCTTCACATATATGATTCGGTGATTTGGCTTATTTGTATGCCAGACATCCCTCCTTATACTCCCCTCGAGGTATTTGGGTCTCCTCCCAGGATCTTTCAATTGTTAGACAAATGTGCAAATTGACTAAGTTATAGATCCACTCAAAAAGAAAAAAAATTATTAATGTAATATATTAGTATATTTATATTTTCAAATCTGCCAAATAAAAAGCCACTAAAAATTTAAATGAATGTCGTGGATCATTACACGGAATATATTAATGTGAAATATAATGTAGAAACAGAAAGCGGCATACCGTACAAATACATAAATATAGTAGTCACATTAAAACTGTAAGTACAAGTTCGCTTCCACCACCAGTTCTATCCCAGCTTTAATGTAATGGCGTAACAGTATTCTGTCCACTGATATTAGTGTTGAAGACTATGAAGGGTTCGGCTATAGAGCAGGAGTGCCTAGTGCCACCCGCGCCCACCATCCCGACAACAGCCTCTGCAGAAGAGCTCAGACTGTGCAGGCAGGAGATTACTGCCTGGTTCTGGATCCAGCGAATACTTGTTACACATCTGGCAGCATTTTTTAAAGGCTGCCCAGCCTGAGACAATCACTGGAGAATCCATCTGCTATTATAACAAAAACAGATGAAGAATCTGCTGCGTTCATTTTCATTTTTTTTTTGTGTGAAATGTGTCAGAGATACTATAACTCATGAGTTACCAAAACACAAGACTTTGTGATCATTGTGCAGTTCAGACATTTTATTCGCCACTTTTTTGTTTGTTGTGAAGCCGCTTATCACTTTCAGACACGCATCTCGTATCACGCACTGTTGAGACTTGTGCCCACTTTCAATGCATCATGTTCTTTTTCCCCACACAGTTTTCAGTATCAGAATGACCAGCATTACATTATTATCTGAAAAACATGTACCAAGATTTTTACATTCTGTCAGAGACAAACTCATGAGCTGTCCTGACTGTTTTCTCCCAGCAGTTCCATGAGAATCTCCTGGTTGGAAAACTCCTGAAGCGAGGAGTTCATCTCATCCAGAAGATCCTCTCCCAGAAGGAAGCTTTTTAAATCGTGCAGAGTCATGCCCATCCGGTGGTCTGTTATGCGATCTTGGGAAAAGTTGTAGGTCCGAATCTTCTCTGATCGTCCTTTAGTTCCAATCTAGAGGAGAAGAACGAGAAGCAGACTTTCAGCTTTCATTATTGTTCAAAAACTGAATTTTGCACATTTTTTTCTTTCTAGCAACAAAATCACCACAACATTACCCGTGTTTTCATTATATTTTCACACCAGCCAAATTCAACATCATTCCAGTGTTTTAGGGACAAAGCATCACGTCTGTATTTTATAGTTTCCACCTGTGGTTTCACTTTAACTGTGTCCCACCTGTATTTTCCGCTGGTTGTAGCGTTTGCTGGTCTCCTCTTCCAGTTTCATGCTGTACAGTTTTGCTCTCAGGGACTTCATGGCTTTCTCCCTGTTCTTCAGCTGGGACCGCTCCTGCTGGCATTCTGCAACCACGCCTGCCCAACAAAAACACATTAAAGATCTTCGTCATTGCATTTATCCATCCTTTTCTTATCCTAATTTAATTCAGGTTTGTGGGGGAAGGTCTAGAGCCTATGGATACACCATGGATAGATTGCAAGTCTTTTGTAGTGTTAATACATGTACACAAACGTAACAACAAGCAACAGAATAACCAATTAAATTAAGTCCTTTTCAACCAGCACTGTTGTCTTCTTTTGTTAGTAGTCTATCAAAACAGACTATTTTTAGGGAAAGAATTAAGATGCCTGAAACCTGTTTGCCATGAAATGCATTTAGTTTCGTACTATGTCCACTTTTTACCTGTAGGAAGATGAACTATTCTGACAGCGCTGTCTGTGGTGTTGACATGTTGGCCTCCGGCTCCACTCGCCCTCTTAGTGTCTATCCTGAGGTCCTTTGGGTTTATTGTGAAAGAGATCTGACAAGAGCACACACAAACACTATGAATTACACATATTTAGATAAGCAGCAGCTAAACAGAACAAAACACTCTGGAAACTTTGGAAGTTTATTGAGGATTCATTTGAGGAAACTGAACTGTTTTAACAGCATCCTTGTTGTTTAGATTCATCCATCTATCGAGTGCAGCTGTACCTCAGTGGGCTGGGGCAGCACAGCCACAGTCATGGTGCTGGTGTGCATCCGGCCCTGTTTTTCAGTCTTGGGAACCCTCTGAACGCGATGAACTCCTGCCTCAAACTTCATCTTTTTGTAGCTCTGAGGGCCGCTGATACTTGCTGAGGCGTGACGTAGTCCACCTGTTCATATGTGAGCAGTGAAGAAATGTAAATTCAGGTTGTTGATTTGGCAAATAATATAGATTAAATATAGATAACATAGATTAACATAAGTAAATTTAATATTTGTGTATTCTTGTTTTTTTTTTGTTTTGTTTTTCTTTTTACAAGAGGTGATCTAATACATTTGTTGAGCACTGTAACATAAAAAAAACTAATTTCCCTGATGTTGTCTTATTATAACACTCACTAAAATTATCACATTTGTTTTCACAAAAACAAATGGAAACATTTTAGGTATGACTTAAGTGAATTGAGTCTTTTAATGTGACCATGAATAAAGTATTTGACTTGGTGCCTGTTTTTAGATTACAATTTTAACAATGAACTTTTCCTAACTGTTGTTCCAGCAGTATTTAAAACGCATACCTCTGAACATTCAGCATCTCTGTGGCGCAAGGGCTCCCTCCTGTGCTTGATATAAGTTATTGCAATTTTAAAAAATCAAAACCTCAGGCCTTTGCTGTTTTTTGTAAACATACTTTTTTTTCACCCAAAATATGTTTCTCAAATCTGCTTCCTTTTTCTTTTTTTAATTAGACATCATCGCACAAACTGAATTTTAGTCGCTAGCTGAAAAATTGCCAAACATGTGAAAGGGACACTTAAAAGTGTGTTCACTCTGATTCTGACAGATACTGAACAAGAGAAAACCCAGACAAAAGCGTAAGAATGACCACGTGACTGAGACAGCCAAAAACTAATGAAGAATAATTCTGCAATTCAAACTTGCACAACAAATTCTTGCCTTTTCTTTTTAAAGTCATTATTATGGATGGAACTGGATACACAAAGTCCTTCTTTGTTCCAAACCTGAACAGATCGGATACATACTAAGGACTCCAGCAAGAAATTTAACAAGATGTAGGCGGCTTCTCTCAAATTAGTTAAACAGCAGGACTTTTCAAGCATATCTGTTTCTCTGTGAAGTTTTCTAAGTGCATGGCATTAATTTTTTTTGTGCTTTCTTGTGTTTTTTTTATTATTATTACTTTGTTATGAATATATAATTAAGTAAATATAGTGAATTGAAATTCATCTTGTGTAAACTATATGACTTTACTGATGCTGAGCTCGTGTCTTTATAGGGCAGGAATAGCTCAGTAGGTAGAGTGGTTGCCCCATGATCGGAAGGTTGGGGGTTCGACTCCACTGAACAGCTAACCTGAGGTACCCCTGAGCAAGGTACTGTCCCCACACACTGCTCCCCGTTGCGCCTGCTTAGTGGCTGGGCTGCCCACTTCTTCACTGAGTGAATGGGTCAAATGCAGAAAAAACAAAAGTAATTTCCCCACGGGGATCAATAAAGTATACATTATTATTATTAACAAGAAAGATCTACTTTCTTTCTCTTTTTTATTTTTAATTTCTTTTCTTTATTTGGAAATCCAATAAATTAATTGAGGGAATTAAAAAATTGTAATGATAGTTTTCATAAAAGGTTTAACAATTGATATGATGGAAAAAGTAAATGTGTGGAAGAGCTTGTAATATAAATGTATTCGTCCACTGACCTAGCTCACTGCTTGTGTGCTCCAGGATGTCGAAGGACCAGCCGTGGTGATGAGCAAAGCCCTGATACATGTCAAACACCTTAAGTGGAGAACATAGAAGTTGGCATGTAAATACTGACAAAACTTTTCCCTTAATTCTTTATTGAATATGGCATGTGTGTCTGTGAGTAGGACCATTCACAGTGTAAAAATACCCTTTTTTGGCATGCTGCAATAGCAATATTCAGTTTAAAATAACTGATACACATCTGTACTTCCTGACCTCAGCAGTGAACAGCATGGCTTCTTGACCCCCGACGCCAGCGGTGACCTCTAAGACAAGGTCACTCAGATCAGTCTCCTCCTCTGGAATCAATAGATCCAGAATCTGATTTGATGATGCACGTTGATTAACAAAGGAAATGTGATAATGTGTAAGCTTTGTCAAAAGTAGAACAACACTGAAAATGCAAAGAGAAGCACTGTCACTACGCTCAATACGATTTAACAGTAGCTCGATGAAAAATCAAGTGTCTACCTTTTGTCTAAGAGTTTGAATATCTTCCAAACAGCTTGCTCTCTCCACCTCTGCCAGTTCCCGCAAAGACGAGTCTTCATCTTTGAGAAAAAACAGACACACATACAATTTTTACCATGAACTGAGAGTAATTCTGCTCTCACAAAGTGAGAGCAACTGTGGCTTAGTAATTAGACATCTTTCTCCACAAACCTTTCAGGAGCGTCTCAGTCTCTGCAATATCTTTTTGCTTGGTGTCCAGCTCTCTGATGGTCTGGATAAGAGGAGCCAGTAGGGATACTTTAGTCCTCTTGGCCTTCAGTTCGTCCTCGCTGCACTGCTCCTCTACCAAACTGCCACTAATGGCTTGTAAACATTCGCTGTACTCTGCCTCGGTCTTCCGCAGGTGCTCCTGCAGAGACTTCCTGACAAAAATCTCATCCACCGACAGTAACTTCACCATCAGTGGTGTGCTGGTGTAAAGAGTTCTTTTAGCTCTATTTTCAACAGTTTGGTTTAAGACATGTGGTGGTTTTTGAAAGCGAGGTATCCATAGATTAAACGCAGACTCTCTTCCTCTGGGCAGAAGGTTAACAAGTCTTCTGCAAGCCATGTTACTTGTACATGTGGCTGAAATAGACCCTTATATAACTTGGTTTTTGCTGTTCTCTAGTCCATTTAGCCAAATTTAATTCAAAAAAGCAAGATTTGGTATTTACGTTTTAACACAAACAAATTCCTTTTAGGTGCTAAATTAAGATACAGCCTTTATAGTGGCTTATATTGAACATCTGAGGAGGTAAAGGACTCACTGAAGGAAGGTTTTTCTGCTAGCTCAACGTGATCATGAAATCAAATTTCAACCTGCCGAATGCCTTTATCCATTTCCACCGTTATCGGAAGCTATATCGGAACAGGCTCCAGGCATAAATTGTTTAAAAACTGTCTAGAAACTTACTGTTAACGTCATTTACGAGCAGCTTGATTTGTTACCACCTTGCTAAAGGGCGCAGACATATTGAATATTTTGTTCTTTTTCCCATGTTTTTTGCGGTTGGCCAAGAGCTTTACAGTGCACTGCTGCCACCTTCTGGATGGTGCTGTGTACTGGACCTGGACACAATAAGAAACTTAAGTATGAAGTGGTAAACAACAACAATAACAATAATAAAAATACCGCTGTTCCCATGCACAGTTTTTAATTAACTGTGGGGGTGGGGGGTTTCGAGTGGCCTCTCATGGCATTTGGCGTCATTGATATCGCATGTTAATTGTAGACCCCCCCCCCACTGCTCGGTCATGGTGTGAATAATTAGGATAAATTAACAAGTCACTTGAATCCTGAAACCCAGGTATTTTGCTGCGTCTGTCCTCAATCATGGAATGCATTAACATACAAACAATAATTCATCCACACGCATGCATGAACAACACAATCCAATATCAGCATCAACACATCAATACAAACACACCATTTTGTTTCGTGTCTGATTTGCAAACTTTAGTACCTGCTCTGGACCACAGTAGATTGGTCAGTGCTTGAAAAAGACACCAGAAAAAATAGCACAGTTTCCCCACTAGGCAAAATTTTATGGAAAATATTAAGAATCTAACTCTGAAAGTATTACTTTTTAAGTTAAAAGTCATATACAACAGACTGTTATATAATATGTTTACATATGCACAGATAAACTGTGAGCTAAAAAGCAAAGAATGACCCTTTTTTTGCATTTACAAAAACGATTTGGTCACCTGAGCATTTTTATTGACTTTAACCTGCTTTGAAATGTATCTGCGACAGCTTTCAACAAGACTTGTAAATTAGAGTTTAACAACAGGATCTAGAGATTAAACTTATCAGAGTGGACTCCAGTATGCAAAATGAGCACACGCATACAGCTCTCATGTTTTCTCCCAGTTGATCAACAATCACCATGTTTCACTGTTCTGTAAATATGAAATTATACAGACATCCAGATGATGTTTGTTTTCAATTTAAATAACAGAAAAGTGTAAGAGGAATAAGCTGAGAAACTGTCTAGAAATAAACCCACAATACATCCCCCAGCTTCCCCCACTGGTTTCAGTGAAGGAACCATTTAACACATTCCAGGCAGGGTGTGAACTTAACCATCCTCTACATTATCTGCATTGTAGAGCTTTTGTTTGTCAAGCAGTGGGAATCCTGGCAGGATTGGGGAAAGATGTTTTCCATGTAAGAACAGGCTCAGTGATGACAATTGTTGTTTCCGTGTTTAATGTGGGAGTGTTTGTTTCAGTCACTAATATTCACCAGATACCCTAATTAATTAAATGGTAATTAGATTTATAAGTATTTACCAAGCAATGGCTGATGTTTATCGTATACCTAACTGCTTAAAGGTTGTGTGATAAAGATATGACTTTTAATACATCCTATTTAAACAACAGTATCGATTTACACCCAAAATATCCTAATTAGTACATGATCATTTTGCTTTTTCCAATCTTAAGCAACACAGAATTATTCAATAGTAACTCCAATTTCCAGATGCATTAAAGACTCCGAGCATGCCAAGTTTAAAACTTTAAAAAGTTTATTTCGCGTGTAATGCAGTGTACCATGGTGTAGAATGAAGTGCCACATTCAAACTATAGGATTTAGAAATATTATTTTATTTTCTGCTTATTTGTAGTAAGCAAAATATGCTAAGTTCCGGAGTATGGCACTTTCATACCACGATTTTCAAATCGGCTAACGTTTAGAAACTTATTACATTTAAGTACGTAAGAAATAGCTCTGTATGCATTACCTTCAAACGCTGAATGGCGCTCAGAAAGGCCATCTTTTTCTTGGCCACAGTGGGAACACGTTCACTGCGTGGTGACATCACCAGAAGTGAAACCAGGTTTCATTGGTTGACGTTTTAAAGAGACAACCTCCCCCTGCACTGTGATTCGTTTGCGCCTTTTGCGCACCGATTTCAAAAGAGAGGCTGGACTGGCGGATTTTCACTTGAGTATTTAATCTGGAAGGAGCCGTCGATAGACGAAAAGATACTTCACCCGCTAAGGGCTTTTCTGTGGATAACGATATCGCAACAGTAAGGTAAGAAGAGTCGCGTACTTTTTCTAAACTTTTAGCAGTTCTCTTTAGCGAAATGATGTTTTTCTGCTTGCGACATGGGAGTCGGTCGTAAGTAGCTTCTTAGTTGCAAACTAGTTATCTCATTATCATCTCTAACTACGTAAATGTAGCTCGGTAGTGTTACAGAATTTTATTTAGCGCCCATTAATGTCCTGTTCATGTTATTTAACGTACGTTTGACCAAAGACACGATAAATGAGCGAAAACCAAGTAGCTTCACGTCATCGCTACATTTCCGCCAAATTTGCATCGCGCCAAAATCAAGACTGTGGAAAACAATCTTTTTGATAAGTTTCTAACTTTTATGTCCTCCGTTAAACAACAATATTTATATTATAACTTTATTGCATGTCTGGCCACTCGTAGTTTAAATTTGATGTTTAATGTGGCCTGGTTAGCTTGTATTTGGGAAACTGTTGCGTGCAGTCCCGTGCACTCCATAAAAACTAACACAATCTTGTTATTCCTCTCCTTTACTTAGACATCTGCAAAGTGCACATGTCTCATTCTAAGGGAATCATAATGAAGTTTACTGCGTGCGAATCTCCAAGAGCCTCTGCCGTGGAGGCCAAAGCTTCCCCAGTAAAAGAGCCCATCCCCGTCAAACCTCAGTGTTCCCCTGTAAAGGTGACCACGGTATTGTTCTCCAAGAACAATAGCAGTGCAATCCACGACAAGGAAAACAGCACTGGCATGGTGCACGACAGGACTCTGGAGTTGGAGGACAGTGGTTATCTATCGCTGCAAAACAGCCATATTGAATATCACCATGAGAGCGAAGAGGATGACCACGTTCTTGGAAAGCCCACAGAAGTGTCATCTACTTCTGCAAATCAAGGATTTCCACATAAGTCTCCTTCAAAATGTCAAGTAAGGAGTACTCCTAGTCAACTGGAGGCAGTCAGCACTCCTGTGGTTTGTCCCCAGAGGAGAACTGTGGCATTCTCGTCGTCCACCCCATCCGGCCATCACAGCGACAGCCACCTGCCTGTTCTCAACTTCCAGCGGGTTGTGTGTGAAGAACTTGCTAAGAGCTATGAGAAGAATAAGAGGTAAGATTTTGACATCTCATTTGACTGGGTGTTCATCTGCATTGGTTTACACATGCGCGGCTATAAAATGTTGTCTTTTTGTGTTTGTTAGGTACGACTGGAGTATTGTCACAAAAGTTGCAGAGAATTTTCATTTGGATCGGGTGATTGGACGTCAGATGTGCTTGGAGTACATCGATATCTTTCAGTTTCTGCTGGCCAGAAACATGAGATTTATCCTGACAAAGATCCTGGCCTTTCTGGAAGACTCAGACCTCATTAGGTAAACTACAAAACCTTCACTCTGTCCTATCTGGATAAATGTTTTTGGCAGTAAGGAAATTTGAATTTAGACGATATCAGAATTAATTTTTTAATCTTTGTAGCTGTTAATTTTGTGCTCCTATTAATTGCATTTTTCGTTTCTTTTTTTCCCCCCCCTCACAGTTGTAAGAAAGTGAGTAAGACTTGGAGGAAAATTATCTGTGAAGATACAGCAGCTCTGAGGCGGTGTCAGCGAGCTGAGCAGGAACTCAGGGTGAGGAAACTCATGCAACACTACACTGGTTCAGACAATGCTTTTGTGCTTTAGGCCATCAGTGTGATTCTTGTCAAGTAGTTACATCGTAAGAAAGACCACAACCTAGCATACAGGTCTTCTTACAAGATATAAAAAAGAACAGTTGTACATATAAGGAAAACATGGAAGCGGGTGGTCGTAAAGAGATATAAGAAGGGATGACGCATTTACAATTCATGTCAGTCTTTCTATAAGGCACCCCGAATAAGACCAAAGCAGCATTTTTATTTAGTTCTGACTCTTTATTTTGTTTTTCTGTGAACGATATGAATAACAGTATACTGCAAAAGTTGCAAATGTTCTAATACCTCTGATTCATTCACTTTTAGGAGTCGAGGAACTCTTCGAGACAGAGGGGTATTGGTCTAACGAGAGATGTAGCCGTCTCCAGGATGGTGCTATCCTGCATGCAGACCATGGCTTCCTCAAAGACTCCATCTTCATCGCCTTCCTCGTCCACCTCCAGCTGCATGACCACCAGACGGGCTGCTGCCTCTCAGAGGGGCAGCACACCCACCTCCCGATGCTCACGCTTCAACGAGTATGTCCAGGTGAGCATCATTATCAACGATTGACTCTGGTGCAACAGAGAACTGGAAAAACAACTTGGTGGCCAAGATCAGTTTTCTGAATGTTTTCACTGTAGGAAATGCATAAATGTTCTTTATAGACTTGCTTTTAACAAACATTCATGTTTCGTTCTTCTCTCCAGGCTGCCAGCACTCTGAAGCAGCACGAGTCTCTTCGTGTCTGCAAACGTTGCGGCTCACCAGCGACACATCAGAACGAGGTTCAGAAGGCTACGTGCACTCGTCTCAGTTGTCTCTTCACCTTCTGCACTCGCTGTCAGGAGTCTTTCCACGGCTCGACGCCCTGCAGAACCGTGACACCCCGAGGCAACTTCTCTAAAACGTCGCTCCTCGTACCAGGGAGCGCTCGCAGCAAGAGGAACGTCAGGCGACTGTGACAGAAGCTCTTTGGAATTTCATTCATTTGTTTTTTGTTTTTGTTTTTTTTTTTTTTACAGCCCCTAATC
>VUQR01036494.1:0-10073 GCA_015108515.1 Hemichromis elongatus
TAAGCCCTAACATGTCCTCCGAGCTTTGTTCACAGAGCACAGAGGGCCTTTTATTCTTTTTTACGTGACTACTGATCGGATAAGAAGACATAACATTCTTTTAAGGAGACACATCCAAACCCTCATAAAGATTAATTGCACCCCATATATTTGTCCGTTTCACTTTTTGCTTTTGACGCTATCTCTCTTTGATTAATAGTCAACCAAACAACATGTAACTGATAACTTATCATCTCTGAGGGATTACATACACTTACCTAATGTTATTAGGTCATCTAGATAAATCACTTGCAGAAATTTGCAAACACAGTACAGTTGGGATATCAGATTTGTACAGTGTATTTGCTTAAAGGGACAATTCACCCAACTATCAATTGGCTGCAGAGTTGTCTTCACTTAAATGGAATAAGGTGCTGTACTTTTGTCTTTATTAGGCAGAAATGCAGTATAATACACACACTTGAGTCTGAAATACTACAGGAGTATATACACTGTATATAGACATTTTCAGTGTGAAATTTACTGAAAAAAATAACTTTGTTCACTTGAAATCAAATGATTCACGGATGTGCTGTTTTTAAATATATATAAAAGACTGCAAATATATTGCATGGTTAGGTTTTTTCATTCACATTTAAATGCTCTTGGACATTAAATACACAATTTTAAATGAGGGGAAAAATAATGAACTGTAGTTTCACTGAACACAACACTTTAACGTTTTTAAGTCTTGTTTTCTGGTGCAAAACTAAGCCCCTTGCTGCATTATAACTTTGCAAAAAAGTAGGGAAATTTTTGTTTGGTTGATTATTTCTTTGATGTAACAATGCTTCTTAGCAATAAATCTTATACTGCTGGAAAGCCTGTTTGTTTCCCCCTAAATGGTGCCACATTTATAAGGGAAATGCATTTGTGGGTTGAGCAGCAGAGTTGAGTATGTGGGTTGCACCTATGACAGACGTGCCAAATCTTCTCTGCCAATGCCAAACAGCTTGTTCTGCTATTGATTCTTTGTTTTGACCTTCTGATTAGCAGCACCAGTGAACATGGACCCTGCAAGTTAGTGCTCCAAGCATGCTACATTTGACTGATCTGGATAGGGCTCTTACCAACTTCAAGAGTAACTTCAAGGGGGTGTTGCTCAAAGCCAAATTGCAGCATTATTTGGATTGAGCTTTAATACCTTCTCCAAATTGAAGACCGAGTTCCATATAACGGATAAAGTCAAAAATAGGCCATGAAGTGCATGTCACAAGAAAACGACACCACATGAAAGCTGTTTCCTTACCCTGTCAGAAATTCAAAACTGCAGGCAGTCTTCTACAGAATTGCAGCCAAAGTTTGCTGGACAGTATGGTGAAACAATCCAGAACAGACTCCACACGGCCAGTCTTATGAGGCCATCAGGAGGCCTACCATGACTGCCCTTCATAGTAAGGCCTGTTTGCATTGTTGGTATGAGTAACATGTGCACTGGTGTGAGTAGATTGCACTGTTAAAGTATGGACTCAATGCTTTTGAACATTGATTGGGGTACTTCCGGAGTTTGGGAGTCAAGAGGATGGTGTTCATTGTTTTCAAATGAACACGTATGGGATCATCTTCTGCGTGCTGTTTGTGCGAGAGTGACCAGCACAACCAGATTGGCTGACTTGTGATGGTAACCAGCATGAGCAGGAGTTGCCAGGTTATTGTGGCTGTGGATGGTTCGTCTGCATGCTACTGAAGCTCGTTTGTTAATTTACAAGCTGCTAAATTACCAACTTGTTGATAATTCAATTCAATAAATGACAGAAAACCAGAGTAAAGAGAAGATTAAGTTGTTTGATTTGGAAAGGTTTCCAAGGGGGCAGCCCACATACTCAACACTTCTGCTCAAACCACAAAAGCATTTTTCTTACAAATATAGCAGCATTCAAGGGGAAATAAGCAGGCTTTCCAATGGTAGGAAATTTATAGTGTTTCAACAAAGAAATATTTGAGCAAACACAAATCAGAAGCTAGCTGTGCCACTTACAATATTAACACTTTATATCTGAGACTGAGATACGCAAGAAGTGGTGTTATACCTTTACCTTGGGCATGGAAAGCATGGGTAAACATCTAGAATGTAATTAATAGTTTCCTCAAATCCATACCTGATTGCTCTAACTGAAAACTAAAAATGTCATTTTAAGAAAATATCACCTAAAACTTTATTATCAAAAAGCTGTTCTAATTCCTACACTGTGAAATCATTCCTAACAATACTAGAGTTTTACTTTTTTTACTTTTTTAATGTTCCACCCATGTTTAAAAAGAAGGGCAATAATTTAGACAAATTAAAAAATAATAATAATAAGCAGATTTTTTAAAATTACTCAATTTATTTGCCACTTGTGCCAAAGCAGCAAGCAGTTATTTTGTTGGTATCACGTTTAGATGATGACATGTTTAGGTTTACTATTTCATAAGTTATGCTATGATATGGTGTGTGCTGCAGGGGGTTCATGGATGAATGGGTATAAGGTATTTTATAGCTTTGTGACTGCATTGATTAAGATGCATGGGTAAATGTGGAATGTGCATTTGTAGAACTGGCCAAAAAGGACCGAATGTCTCTTTTTCAACTATAATAATGAGTGTTTGTAGATTATATATTTGACGGCCTGGCTCTTTGACCTACTGAACCCAACGTGGATTTCAATGTTTAGTCAAAACACAAGAAACAATCATGTATGTCTGCGTATAACCGGGTTAATAATTATCCACACCCACACCGACCCAATGACTGAACCTGGCTGTATTACTTTATTTCCCAGAATGATTTTGCTGTTTAATCCATTTTCGTGCAATGCCACACTCGGTAGTTGATTAAATGACCAAGTGAGGTCCAACATTAACATTAAAATTTTAAATGACGCAAGTAGTTAAGATGTTGTAACTGAAATGTGTGTTTGTGCTGGCATTGTCACAGAGGCTGTTGACCCTTACCATTAGAACGTGGAGGGCGTGAGAAGAGACGTAGTTAACCGTTTTATGTCCTTAAAGCTGCTGGCTGCTCAACATGTGTGCCAAATCTCAGTGAATGTTTATTTCTTCTTCTTCTTCTTTCTGGTAAAATTGGGGTGTTATTTTGCTTCTACTAGGGATGCACTTTGGCTGCATAGCTGATGGCAATCCTTATGGCTAATAGTTAATCTGTAATCTGTGCATTAATTTTGCACTCACTTACTGTTTAAAGATGTGTGATTAGAAGGTGAAAGTACATTTTTAATTGTTTTTTTAATAATAATTTTTTTTTTCTTTCCCAGTAAAAAAGGGGAAAATGAACAAAAACAGAAGAAACAAACAAAATAATTATGAACATCAGCTACCAGTCAAATTGATACTTCATATAGCAATATCAGCTAATCACTATCAGTCCATCATTATAAAAAAATTGAGCTTAGAGCTTAGTAAGTTGAATGGGAATTTTAAATCCTTTTCGATTGGTTTATAATTCTATAAAGGAAAAAGTAATTGTACAAAGAAAAGCATAGAAACTTTATGCACATGTTTTTGGCTCTCTGCATGAGTGTTAATTCTGTGTTGGAAGTGTATGACTAGACCACTCTGTCAGCAGGGAGCAAGTACTTGAGTAAGTTGCACAACAGCTTGCTCACTTCAAACACACACCTCCATACTGCCAGAGACCAGAAGTTGCATCAGTTTTTTTGTCCTGTACTACGTGTGTTTGATGAAAAGAAAGTTTCGTGTCCATCTCTGGGTCTTTTTTTTTTTTTTTTTGTGGCTTGTGCTGGTTGGTCTAAGCCAGATCCAGGTACCTGTATGAACTTAGCAAACTGTTCCCACTCAGATATTTCATTGACCTTGCGTGGTCTGTACTGTCTCTGCAATAACTGACCAATGATCTTTCCAGTGCCAGTTAGGAAGGTTTATGAGGATTTTCACTTCATTACAGTTTTGTTGTAAATCTAAATATGTTGGATAGTAATTTTTGTGACCAAATTATTTTTACGATTGATTCTTTTTTTTTAAGACTAAAGCTGTTCAAACAATTAGTTGTGTATGTTTTTGTGTACTGAAAGATTTTGCACATTTCTCATAACCTGCACTGTAACAGATGAGAAACTTTATGAACAAAATGTATTTCTTATTCATCTATACATTCTTCAAACATGAAGCCAGCTTCTAAAACTTTTACTGCACTCATTTTTGCCTGCTAAATACTATGAATTACACTGTATACTTGTATAGACCTTATAATGTACATTTACTGTACTGTGTGTTTGGTTTGGCTGTATTATAGTCTGTGGATTTGAATTTGCTGTTGAAAATTGCCCCATAAATTGATTGTAAGAATTTGTAATTAAATGGGGAACAAATCTAAAACTAACTTGTATCATTATTGCTCGGTCACTCATTTGCACTCCTCTTCCCACTTGAAATAACTTGGAGACCACAAATTGAACTTTAGTCAAAGTCAAACCCATTTTGATTTTGGTAAACATTGTTTCCTTTTTTGGACAGGAATGAAGGAAAGAAAAAAAAAGAGTGTGTGTGTGGTTACGCTGTCTGTCTATATAAAAGTCTGTGCTCAGGTGATGCTTTTCCCACTTGAGAGGCACACCAAATCACCACAGGAAGATCAAGGTAAGCAAAAATAAGACAATTTTTGCAATGTAGATCTTCCACGTCTGCGTCATGATTTGTAAATCAGCGATATTTCTAAGTGTGTCATGGGGTCAAAAAGGTTCAAAATAACTTTTGATTAGTTGAATGTAAGATGGGTTTATTTTTATTAAATTTATTAATGTAATTTTGTATTGTTATGATCACCATGCTCCAATAATATAATGGCAATAACATAATGACAGTCACTTCAAAGTTTAAGGTGTAAAACATGACTGAACCATCAATTGCTTTAAATTGTGGAGTTACCACTTTAAACCAAGTAAACTAAATGAGGTGTATTGGAAAGGGATTGCCACGTCTCGCTCTGTTTAAAGTCTCTCAAGCATTTTAAACAAACTGGAAACTAATTTAAGCCTCATTGTTAAACAGGAAAACTGTTCAGAAGTATTAATACCGTTTTTCTGTGCATGTTTTGTTATATTTGAATTAAGTTACAAATGGTAAATGGTCTGTATTTATATAGCGCTTTACTAGTCCCTAAGGACCCCAAAGCGCTTTACATTACAGTCATCCACCCATTCACACACACATTCACACACTGGTGATGGCAAGCTACATTGTAGCCACAGCTGCCCTGGGGCACATTGACAGAGGCGAGGCTGCCGGACACTGGCGCCACCGGTCCCTCTGACCACCACCAGTAGGCAACGGGTGAAGTGTCTTGCCCAAGGACACAACGACTGAGACTGTCGGAGCCGGGGCTCGAACCGATTACAAGACAAATTGCCAACTCTTTGAGCCACGATCGCCCACGATACATATTCAAATTTTCATACTTAAATTTCTCAAAAGTTCAAAATTACAGGTACATTTTCTAACATCTGGTTGCAGGTCCATCATGGTGCACAGAGTAGCAGTGATCGGGGCAGGCCCTTCTGGTCTGGCCAGCATAAAGGCTTGTCTGGAAGAAGGCATGGAGCCAACTTGCTTTGAAAGCAGTGATGACATGGGTGGACTGTGGAAATTCAAGGCAAGTCTCCATTTAAGAAGACAAACACGTTGACAAGTAAACTGTTCGTGTGAAACAGGATAAAATTGTTTGTTGTCTGTTTCTCTGCAGGAAGTGTCGGAGCCTAACAGGGCCAGTATCTACCGGTCACTTACAATCAATATCTCAAAAGAGATGATGTGCTACAGTGACTTCCCCATTCCCTCTGATTATCCCAACTACATGCATCACTCTAAGATCCTGAATTACTTCAGAATGTATGCAGACCATTTTAAACTCCTAAAATACATTCGCTTCCAGGTAATAAAAACAAAGACACACAGAATGAGAGAAAATCTCATTTGTCAAAACTGTTTTGATGACATTTGGCAGATGTCTGAAAACCTGAATCGGCCTACGTTGTTATTTTTTAGACCTCAGTGAAAAGTGTGAGAAAAGCATCGGACTATTCTCGCACTGGCAGGTGGGAGGTGTTGACTGAAAAGAGAGATGGACACGAGGAGAGGCATGTCTTTGATGCAGTGATCTGCTGCTCTGGTCACTACACATACCCTCACCTCCCACTCAAAGATTTCCCAGGTAACACATTCTGCATTTATCCTGGCGGATTTTTTAACCCCTAAAAAAAATAAGTCTTGTTTTTATCTCTTTGTTCTCTATTATGTTCCAGGAATTGAGACATTTGAAGGAAAATATCTCCACAGCTGGGACTACAAAGGACCTGAAGACATGTACGGAAAAAGAGTGGTGGTAATCGGAATCGGAAACTCTGGAGGGGACATTGCTGTGGAGACAAGCAGAGTTGCAGAGCAGGTTGGTAAAGCTTTCTCATTCTTCTTATTTTCTTTTGAATAGAGATAGGGAAAAAAAAAACTCCTTCGTGAGTTTTGGTGAGTTCTGTCTTTCTCATTCTCCAGGTGTACATGAGCACTCGTCGTGGTGCTTGGGTCATCCGTCAAGTTTCCGACAATGGTGTGCCAGTCGACATGAAGTACAACACACGCTTTGTCCATATCCTGTTTCAGCTATTCCCAATCAACTTCTTCAATTGGTTTGGTGAGAAGAAACTCAATGCCATGTATGACCACACCATGTACGCCCTAAAACCCAAACACAGGTAGGTGGTGTCACGCCCACATAGATTTTGACTCAGGCCAAGGCAATGACATCAATCACAGTGAGTTAGTTCCCTGTATTATACACCAATCAGGCATGACATTATGACCGTCTGGCCAATACTGTGTTGGTCTCCCCCTTTTGCTGTCAAAACATCCTTGACCTTTTGAGGCACCGACTCCTCTCCCTGAAGGTGTGCAGTGGAATCCAGCACGAAGAAGTCCTGTAAACTACAAGGAGGGATCTCTTTAGATCATATTGGTTTGTCCCACACATTACACAGGATTGAGATCTGGGCAACTTGGAGGCAATGTCAACACCTCAAGCTCACTGTGCTTGTCAAATCATTCCTGGATCATTTTTGCATTGTGGCAAGGCACGTTATCCTGCTGAAATAGGCATCAGGGAATACAGTTTCTATGAAAAGGGTGTACATCTGCAACAATGCTTAGGTGCTAAATGTCAAAGTAACTTCCCCATGCATGGCAGGACCCAAGGTTCCCTTTCAAAACATCACAAGCTCTCTCACTCTGCTTTTAACACATCGAATCTGAGGACAAAATGTTCACTTGCTCCCTAATATGTCCCACCCACTAACAGGTGCCCTAATGAAGAGATATTTGGTGTTACTGACTTTCCTGTCAGTTGTCATAATGTTATACCAGATTGGTGTATAATGCTGTGGTGACAGATGAGGGACTCTGCTTCTCATCAAAATACTTCCCTACTCTAGGCTCTTCAGTCAGATCCCAGTAATCAATGATGACTTGCCAATGAAGATTCTGTCCGGAGCAGTCATCGTCAAACCAAATGTGAAGGAAATCTGTGGGTGCACTGTGGTGTTTGATGATGGCAGTACCGTCGAAAAGGTCAGAGAAGTGTTTTCTACATCTTTCTCCAAGATCTTTGTTCAGTAAAGACTTAGTTTAATCCCATACTTCTTTGGTGTCACAGGTGGACACCATTGTATTTGCCACAGGGTACAACTATGATTTCCCCTACTTGCCAAAAAATGCCATGTACAAATCTGGGCACCGTATGGGTCTGTACAAGCATGTATTTCCCCCAACCTTAGAGCATCCTACTCTAGCTGTCGTTGGTTTCATTCATGCCCTTGGAGCCATCATGCCTCAGGCTGAAATGCAGGCCCGTTGGGTCGCCCGTGTCTTCAAAGGTAAAGTAGTCCGTTATTACTAGCATTAGCATGCCTAAGCACAGGTGAGTTCATTTAGTTTTACAAATTACCTCTTTTTTGTCATCCAGGACATAAAAAACTGCCATCGAGCCAGTCCATGACCAAGGCTGTTGAAAAAGATACAAAAAATATTGAAAAAAGGTAACTATTTGCCTTATTAAATGCTTCAACCTCTCTTTTACCATTGTCCTTTCACCTGTTATATGTAAGAAGATGCTCTAACTTTAGTGAGATTGGTTAGCGAGACACATAGAAAGGTTAGACAGGTGTATTGTCATAATACCTAAACATATAAATGCTCATTAGTCTGAGCATGTAAATAAATTAATACTCAAATTTCTTTTTTTCTAAGCAAGCTGCATACATAATTTTCATTATCCATGTCATTGCATTAAAAAAGCAAAAGGCACCTTTTT
This sequence comes from Hemichromis elongatus, assembly GCA_015108515.1. Classification (NCBI taxonomy): domain Eukaryota; kingdom Metazoa; phylum Chordata; class Actinopteri; order Cichliformes; family Cichlidae; genus Hemichromis; species Hemichromis elongatus. The sequence continues at coordinate 8,354 of VUQR01036494.1, forward strand.
AAAAAAAAAAAAAAAATCCAGTTAAAATTTTGAATTTGAAGCTGTAAAGGTTGCTGCTGCTTTATACCACATTTAAATTTCACATATAAATGTGTTTAATTTTATACTTTTTATATTGCAATGATCAACAACACTTAGCACTTTCGGAACTTTTAGACTCTCTGGAACCAATCATAGTATCAAACATCTGAGTTGAAACAAAGAAGTCTCTATTCCAGCATATCTATTCTGTGCTATACTCTTATATCTTATACATCAATACTATATTAGTGCCACTTTAGAATAACACTATTCTTTATATTATTCTCTCCACAGTTACATTGTGTCAAAGTTGACCCCACTGCAGGTGGACTTTGTTTCCTACATGGATGAAATAGCTGGAGAGATTGGTGTACGGCCAAGCCTCCTCTGGCTCTTCTTCACAGACTACCCCCTGTTCAAGAGGGTTTTCTGGGGGCCCGTTACTTCCTACCAGTACCGGCTGATGGGACCAGGGAAATGGGAGGGAGCCCGCAGGGCAATCTTTACCCAGTTTGATCGCATGTACCAGCCTCTCAAAACCAGAAAGGTTTAATGTGACACTTTTTCTTCTGCAGTCTTCTTTGTTACAGTTCTGCATGATTTTAACATAAGGAAAGTTATGCAAATTAAACATTTTCACTTCTTCCCCTGTAGCTGGAACTGGAACGGCCCTCCACTGCTCGCCGAGTGGTTAAAATAAGCCTGACTGTCATGGCTGGAGGAGCTGCCATCTACTACTTTCATACTCGCAACCCAGATGTCATCCCCGCACTGCTGTCCAACATGCGTCCACAAAGAGTCTGAACAAGCTTCAGGGTCAAACAATGAGCAGAGAACTCTGAAACACTTCAAATGAAAAAAGAAAAACACAAATGCTACTATTTCTGTAGCTCTTTAAAATATTTAGTTTACTATACTTCTGTTTGGTATTATTGGGTAATTAAAAATGTGTCTGATGATTGGTGCTAGTGTATTATTGTATTTTTGTATGTGGGGTTATTTTAATGCATAGATTTAGAGCATCATTTTTTCTTTAAAAAAAACAGAAACATTCAGTCGTAACACATTTAAAGTGAATTCCTTGCGGTACATAAAGTTCACATCACTTCCTTCACAGGACTTTAGCATGACGGTGGATAGAAATTAATAGTTCATACGAACGCAGATGAAAGATTTTTTGAAATTATTTTATTCTTTCTTTTATTGACAGATTTACTGGTTTGTTGAGTCTCAAACAGAACAGTTAAAAAAGGTCTTGTTTACATCACATTTACACAAGTTATAACTGTAGAGTGTGAGTCCTTTGTGAATAAACTAGTGTATATGATCTGAATGGTAGCTTGTGTGCAGCTCTATTCGAACAAAAAAGGCTATCAAGTTCCTTATGATGCAGAAAGGTCAGCCAAACACTTTAATTGTGATAATAATGAAATCATGAAAATAACTATTCAAAATCTGCTCATTTAAGAACTTTATACAGTACAGCTAGTACCATTCACACATATATTAATGCATACATTTCCACATCTGAGTGAGCTCTCTATAGTAAAAACATGGTGTCAAAAAAACCCTCTTCTGGCTTCTAACATGGGAGCTACTGCAGGGCAAAAGACAAGTTAAAGCAGACTTGACTGATCCTGTAAAGGGAAATGTTTCTTTTAAAAAAGGGAGGGGGGGGGGGGGGGGGGGGGAACCCTTT
>VUQR01036494.1:10093-24684 GCA_015108515.1 Hemichromis elongatus
GGGTATGATGAACCCGTTAAACCCCTTTTGGGGTCATTTGAAACCTTTCCATGCATTTCAACACACTGGACACACAGAACCTTTTCAGTCAAACAAAACTGTATAGATGTGAATCAATTATTGACACTCCCTAGCGTGCTAGTGCACTATAGAGAAAAGCACACATCTATTAAGATCCTTTAAGCCAAAAAATAATAATAAAAGCAGGTTTGCTTTGCATTTCAGTTTGTTAGTACACTCCTGGATAAACCTGAAAACCATAAAGGAAATATTTTAACATGAAGAACACAGAAGTGTGTTTCACACTGTCCGAGAATTTGAAGCTTTTATTGCTTAAGAGTAATTATTGTTTTGTTTATTTATGTGTATAATATTAGTAGAATGCCTCAGTTAACAATTACAATCTAACAAACTGAACCTCGTTTTGTGCTTTTGCATTATGCTGAACTTATTCTGAACATTAGATTTTGTTTCACCGCCAGAGTGGAAATTTCCATCAGGCTGGGCAAAGTCTGTCTCTCTCTGTCGGTGTTACTTTTCTGTACTTTTTCCTTCTGTGCTATTATCGCTCCACTACCTTGTATACTCTCTTTGATTTTCTGATATGCTTATGGCTTGTTCTGTTTTTTTCTTCATTTTCTGCAGCTCAAGTGTACGAGTTTTTTGTTGTTGTTGTTTAGAGTATCATCTAGCCTTAGGACACCCGACAAAATGCACCCGACATCGGAGGCATTTTTTTAAACCATTAACCTTCTGACCCTGATATTAACTCTGATTTATGGCTTATAGTAGCCATACATGATTACACAGTGAGTCTGCAAACCATCTGTGATCAAGTCCAAACTGGGCACACAGTCGGGGAGGCAGCTGGCCATCAATCATTTACCTATTTCGCGGCGTGCGCACACATTCACGCACCGCAAAGAGCATCCCTTACAGTTGTTTATTAGCCTCCGCTCAAACACACCACCTACTGTAAAGCAAAGAATATTTGTTTTACAACTAGGTCCAGTATTTTGTTAGGTTTTTATAAAAGTCATCTCCAATTAGCTTTACTTCCCTAATGAGCTTATGCCTGTCTACAGCTACAAAGGACTCTGGGTTGGTGTCGTAGGCTGCTAATTACACCCATGAGGTGATAACTGCTTTATCAAATCATCCGAGCAAAGACCGCCCCATTTACAGTATATGCTACAGGAATATATTATTACTATTTTTTCTATATGTTTCTTTGAAAAAAAAACAACTTAAATTCTTTTTTTTCAATATTTAAATAAAATGCATTTATATACATGATGAGTACCACGTCCTTTCTAATCGATCATAGAAGAACATTTGGTCTTTTCATCCCTGTGTTGGGGAGGGGGAACCGTGTCATTGGTCGCTGTCTCAGTAGGGCTATAAAAGTCAGTGCTTTGATGATTCTCTTTCCTCTTTCCAGACACAGAGCCAACAAACATACAAGGATCAAGGTAAGAAAGAAACCTGGCGTCCTTCAATTTTGTTTCCCTACACACTCTGACACACATGCACACACATTTTTTGGGTAACACAAATACATTTATTATTTCTAACCCCTGGATTTTCTGCATTTTTCAGGGGCTCATTCCTACAGGTGCACTTAAAAAATAATTGCATGATAGAAGTGGCTGGAAATTTTTACAAAATGATTACCCAAAAAAGAATTATTGCATTTTCACTCTTGCATTGCTGTGCTGTGCATGGTTGCGATAAAGAAATAGTCTGTAAAATGCATAGGTGCAGAGATGAAAGCTGAAAAGTACAGAACAGGTTTGACATCCAAAGCAGGCTTGTAAAAGCAAAGTATCCACAGGCAGCCAAAATATGACTACAGAGCAAATTAGCTGAGCAAATTACATCTAAAGTGTCATTCCAAAGTTTCAGTGCTATTACAGCAAAATCACCTTTGGCCTTCATTCAAGTTCTAGGAACTGACAAAGTTTTATGACTGAAGTGTGGACTAAGGGTCGCTGTGCTGTGCGGTATCCTGGAAATCCAGAAATATAAATGGAACTAAACCCATTTATGTTTACTGTGTAATCAGCAATATGCTACAGTTTGTTCTGCTATTTGCTATTTTTGTAATTATCATCTGCCTAATTTATCTAACACTTTGCAGCCAGATTTTACCAGAGGGTGATGAGATGTTTTTAGATGTGTTACGCTTGTTATATTTTGATACTGCTTTTTAGCTACCCTAATTTTCACAAGATGTTTTTTCTTTTGCCAGGCCATCTATCCATCCAATCTGAGCAGCTTATAAAGATTAGGGTTGCAGGGGCAGGCGTCTAAGCAGAGAAGCCACTTCCTCCAGTTTCCCCAGAGGTGATACTGAGATATTCCCTGGTCAGCTGAGATATAAAATTTCTCCTGACCTCGTTTGGTCATTACCCAGTGCTCATAGCCATAAGTGAGGGTAGGCAGAGTTGGTAAAAGTACAGACATTCTGTAGTTAAGCAGAAGCGCAGATACTAGTGTTGTAAAGTACTCCAGTAAAAGCTGAAGAAGTAATTCAAATTCTTTACTCAAGTAAACGTGAAAAAGTAGAGATTCTGAAATGTACTCAGAATAAGAAAGTAAAAAAGCAGCTCTTCAGGGGAAGTTTCCACCATTTTTTTTTGTGCAAAGCTAATTGAACCTTGTGCTATTTTCATGTAATAATAAACAGTATCAGTAGGGGAATATTTTTTTATTTTAATTCTAATAAATGTATTCAGCTTGAATCTGGTAAGTAGAGCATGAGCAGAGAAAAAGAAGGAAGAGAGCGTCAGCGGGTGTGGAAACCTAAAATAAGTTTTGATAGCTTGGCATGGGGGAAAAAATCACAGCTAAATATTTTCTATTGTGAGCTTGTACAGCTGTGATCAGCTGACCTGCTGCTCTGTGTAAATTTATACACTTCAACTCAACCAGATGTAAGAGATGTTTCATGAGCTGTCCTTGCTGATTTCCCTTCTCTACACTGACAGCATGCTGTTTATACTAACTTTTTGCTAGACAGCCATTGTGCACCAGTCTAACACACTGTTCTTTACTTTGAAAACATCACAGTACAGCAAAGTAACCGGTTTATCTCACATTAAGCCTCAGAACCACTCCCAGTCTTTGCTAGTCTAAACATTAGCACACAGCCCTTAGTGACTGCCCAGCCACAGCAGCACAGCCAATGATGGCACAAAGATTTTAAAATTTTCCTGCCTTGCTTATCAATACAATGCAATCTAATTTTATTTATATAGCACATTTACATGTACCAAAGGTACACAGAAGTGCTTCACAATAATGCAATAAGTCATTGTTATAAACATTAACAAAGTACAAAAATAAGCACTAGTACTAATACTAACAGATGGGAAGTGCCCAATAAACCAGAAGGGTGGGATAAATAAAATATATATCAGGCCTCAGTTCAGAGATAGGGTCAATTCATAAATATAAAAGATTATCTAGGAGAATCAGCAATAATGCAGTAAAAATGTTAAAATAGATGGAATAATGGCACCAGCTAGTGTGGAATGCCAAGTTAAATAGGTACGTTTTCAACCTTGTTTTGAAAGATTGAATAGAGTCCGAAAAATGAATGGTAACAGGAAGACTATTCCAGAGGTTTGGTGCAGCTGAGACAAAAGCACGATCACCCCTGGTCTTCATGCAGGACCTAGGTTGGACCAAGAGTAAGTGACCAGGTGATCTTAAGGCTCGACTAGGAGTATATAAGCTAAGTCATTGGGGAGGATAAAGAAAAAACTAGTGCAAATGCTTAAGACACTGACTCAGTCATAGAAATCAAACTGGAAGGAGAGCCTAAACAAGCTGGTGTATGCCTACAACTGTACACAATTGTGATGTGACTGGTAATTCATAATTTTTCCTTCTTTATGGGAGATCAGCCAGACTTCCAGTTGATATGCTTTTTGGGCTGCACTCTAAGTCAGGGTTCAATAATTAACATGAGTATGTGAAGAAATGGAAGCGAGGTATGGAGGAAGCCTATGGTATTGCCAAACAAAATGCTCAAAAGGCTGCCAAAATAAGTAAGAAGTACTATGACACAAGAGCAAGCAGAAGCAAGCAAGAAGTTCGGTGCTGCAACCTGGTGAGCATGTCTTGGTTAAGAATATGACAGCCAGGGAGGCCAGGCCAAGAAGTAGTGAGACCAGTGGGTTCTGACCTGCCTAAATTGAAACCAGAAAGGGGAAAAGGACACTCCAGAGTCCTCCACAGAAACTTCTAAATGCCCTGTGATTACTTGCCCATTGAGACAGAACTGGATCGCCCCAAAGGAGACCAAAGAAAACAGGAAATGAGGCACTGGCCTGAAATGCAAATTCAGGAATCTGATGAAGACAGTGGAGATAAGTATGAGCTACATTATTAACCAATCCAAGCTTCCACCTTGTCAACGGAAAGACATAAACTTCTTGGTGGATCAGAAATGGATGCTGTATATAACTGCACACCAGTAGGGGGAAAATTTGAAAGGCCAGTTTCCATCAGGAGTTCAGTGAGCCTATTGAAAATCCAGATATAAACTTACATGCTTAAAACTTGCCTGATGGGAACCTACTGCATGCATACCAATATTCAAATGCAGCTGCTGAACCTGAAAAGGCACCTTACCAGATGCTGCAGAGAGAGGGACAGAGGCACCCAGAAAGATGCATGACCTATGATCAGGCCAGCAGTCCTTCAGGTTACAGTGTCCAGCCACTTTCCCTGTTGTTACCTGTGTGTCATGCTCCAGGTCTCGTCCCATGGCTGCCATCCCTGCAGCCACACTTTCAGCTCAACTCATATGTGTAAGTCTGCATCCAGACTGTTCACAAAGACCATTGCAATGGGCACTGAAAAGGCTGTCTACATAGATTATTGCCCTTAATAACTCATGGACTTTCCAAAGAATACCCATAGACTGTTTATATGGTACTCTGTTATCAATTATGTATTTTGGACTGTGTCTTTAAACTGTGACCCCTGACCTTTGTTTGTGTGCAAGATGGCAGAACAAGAGATTCAGTGTCAAGTTCATGAGACAAGAAATGTTAACTTTTTAAAAAAAAAAATACAAACAGTATTGATATTCTGTGATTTTTATCTAAGGAGGTTACACAGGTATAGGACATGTTTTATAATACATGTTTAAGGTTTTTTTTTTAAAATAGTAAACTCATTATGTAAAAATAAGGGGTTTGGACTTAAAACGCTTAAAATAGATTTGTTTACTTTATCCCTTACTGTTAAGTATTAAGTTTATGTCTTATCTGTGATCTACGAAGTGGTCTGAATCGGGTCCCCTAAGATTGATTGCTTTTGTCTCCACCCATTTAGCTGGGGGAATTCGAGGTATTATCCTCATTCGAGGAAAAGTTCTCAGTTAGGAATCCCCAGCTTGTCCCTTTTGTGGTTATTTCTCCCCTACAGGTATGCTTACAGTGTTGAGTGTTACTAAAATAAGTTACTGGGGGGGAAAGGTGCATGTTAATACTATCCCAAGTACCAAAAGAATGTGTATATTAGTTAGAAAGTTTTGCAATGTGTGAGCAAACTCCCAGCAATGGGTTAAATACAGCCTGTGGTAGAGCTGTAATGTACTATTGTAAACCTATTTCATCTAGTTAATTGTAAATTGTTTATATATTTGAGATATTTCAGTGAGGAAACACCCGCTTTTCACTTTTGAGACCCCTTCAGGGGTGTAACATGAGAGCCAAGCTTTTCCCCCCTAGATTCCTCAGAGGGTGGGTCAAGAGTGTCATGGGGATTGGAATCTGGAAGAAGCCTTCTGCCTTTCTTTGCAAAGAATACAGAAAGAAGTGTTTCGCCAGATGTGAGGCGACTGTTGTTAACTAGTGCTATATAAATGTAATGAAATTGAATTGAACTGGAAGCTAATTGACAAAAGAAGCAGGAACTGGATTTAGTTTGGGAGAAAAAGGAAGAACAAAAACAAAACTAATTATATCTGGAAACTCTGTGTGAGCGGGAGAACTGAGAAAACAGAGATCTCAAGCAGACAAGTCCCAAGAATTTAGGACGGGGAATTTGAAAGACTAGGACAGGGTAAGACAAATGGGACCAGTGGAGAGGGCCTGGCCAGACAGGAGTTTGGCAACATAGATAAATTCCTTGTGGATCTGGTCATGTGGCCAGTAGTAGAGGCTAAGTTGATTGTATCATTTACAGGGGTAGATGATTTATACATGAACAAGATACAGATGAAAATAATCTGAACAATTACAAAGGAGCACGTAAAAGTAATGCAAAACATGAAGAACCCAGTTTTAAATGTAAAGGCACTAACCAAAGGACTAATCCTAAACATGGAGACTAGACTTTCACTACAAGCAGATAGTCAGGCATTACAGAGAGACAAGAGGGAACTGAAATCACTACAAACAATAAAAATCAAGACAAAAGCCAGGACACACAATCTTAAAATTGGACTCATCACTTAAATATTGATAAAGGAAAACAGAAACATATGCAATTGTATCAAAAGAAATAACACAAAACTACTGGAAAAAGTAGAGAAGAATCAAAATAGGAATCCAGATTTCTTATAAAAATGAATCAAAACCAGAAATACTAGGGAGGAAAAAACACCCAAAAAAACCCAAGGACTGAAACATTGGAGACATTTAAATACTACAAAGTCTGTTTGCCAAATTTCAGAGAGCTAAAGGTAAAGAAAGGTAGGTTTGGTAATCTACTGTTCAAGGGTTCAGGTCTGCAGCATGTTTACTTAGAATAAGAAAGAGAAAAGCCAAAGCATAGACACAGTGTCAAACTTATCAATACCTTTGAACACAAAATCGATTGGTCTGATAAGAAAATGCTGACATTTGTGTTTCAAAGCTAAAAAACAACAAAGCAAATACTTTATGAATATGTGCAGAAGCCCCTGGTTAAGTACAGTGTTTGGAGTACCCGTGTCTCACTCTTCATATGTTTAGATTCTTTCCTATCTTCAACATGAAAACAAACATAAAGAAAAGACATTTTAAGTGGTTTATAGACTGGCTGTGCAAATTAGATCAATATTCAGATTGATTCTTGCCTTCTTTTACGCAAGTGTTATTTTCAAAGAGCAGGTAAAGTACCAGGTCAAACTTTACTTTTTTTTATTTTCAAACTGTTTTCTAAAGCTATTTATTGAACTTATTGATCAAGAAGAACTCTCTCGTAAAACCTTTCCTAACATTTATCCCCCTCATTTTCAGGTCGTGTGTTTTAAGTAATATTTTAATCAAGTTACTCCATTTAAACTGCACATAGTTTTGCATTCTTCTTGACATTCTTAATAGTTCTAAATAGCATCATAAAATCAATGCAGAAAAGATCCCCTTAAGAGTGTTTCTTCACTTATTGACTAGTTTTGGGACTTTTGAGCTGATCAATCATCAGCCTTTCATGTTTGCCTGTTTGTTAACATATGACTGAGTATTTAAACGGGAGGACAGGATCATTCATTTCATCTCTCTATACAGAAGAGGTAAGGTTGACACAGATGTTCGTGCTTATGGTAACATGACTTTTAAATGCGCTCAGTTACAGACTGTAAGCTAAGCTATGCTCTAAGACGTACGGCTTCGTTATCTGTATAATCTACCTGTAACCGGAGTTATCTGTCTTTTGTTCACAGCTGTAAAATTTGAAATGTGTAGAGCTAAATACATAATACGGGAAGTAAGTGTGCAACTGTATAAGCAATGCAATACATGTCGCGATGGAAACAACCAATAAAAATTCACTTCTTCTTTGCAAAAGCTTTCAGTATTAAGTTTCATTGCAACTTTGGTCTCTTTCTGTACAATAACATACTATACGGTGTCTTGTTTAACTTTAATTTGCACTTTTTTCTCCTTTAATAAGTTATTTTTCCCTGTTGCAGATCCATCATGGTTCACAAAGTAGCAGTGATCGGGGCGGGACCCTGTGGTCTGACCAGCGTAAAGGCATGTCTGGATGAGGGCATGGAGCCAACCTGCTTTGAAAGCAGTGATGACATGGGTGGACTGTGGAAATTCAAGGCAAGATTTTACTCTAGAAAAAGATTCATTGCTGACTATGACTATTTTGACATTAGTATGTCTTTCATGTAAAATTTAAAATTTAGTTTTAAACTATTATTGCTTAACATCTGTTGTGTGGAACAACTTCTCTGCAGGAAGTGTCGGAAACAAACAGAGCTAGTATCTACCGTTCCCTTACTATCAATGTGTGGAAGGAGATGATGTGCTACAGTGACTACCCAATACCTGCAGACTACCCCAACTACATGCACCACTCTAAAATCTTGAAATACTTCAGGATGTATGCAGACCACTTTAAACTACTGCAATACATTCGCTTCCAGGTAGCAAGATAGAAAGAAGAGCGATCAATGCAATATTATTGTTTTATATAAGTATAAACTGACCTATTATTGTATTTATTGTCTAAGACCAAAGTGAAGAGTGTGAGACAGAGGCCTGACTTTTCTCGTACTGGTCAGTGGGATGTGGTGACTGAGACTAGAGATGGATACGAGGAGAACCACATCTTTGATGCCATTATCTGCTGCACTGGCCACTTCAACTATCCTAACCTGCCACTCAAAGACTTCCCAGGTGAGTGAATGTCTGTAGCACCACATGATAAATGTTAGAACATGGCCATATAAAAATACCGCTCTGTTGTCTGAAAGGAATTGAGACATTTGAAGGAAAATACTCCCATAGCTGGGACTACAAGGGGCCTGAAGACATGCACGGAAAGAGAATTGTGGTTATCGGCATTGGAAACTCAGGGGGTGACATCGCCGTGGAGGGCAGCAGAGTTGCAGAGCAGGTTGGGAGAGCTCTCTAATTGCTCAGCTTTCTTCCTAACATTTTAGTCTCTGTGTTTTCGTCAAAAAGTGTGCCCGTGTGGTTTGATGCTTGTTTTGCATCCTTATTCCTCAAGCTTTACCTCTTAAAATAAAGAGCACAAGGATGCCCTTCATCCCATGAGATAGGACCATTTCACGTTAGTGTTACTTACTTCTTTCTTTCTGTCTCTTGTCTTACAGGTGTATCTGAGCACTCGTAGTGGTGCTTGGGTCATTCGTCAGGTTTCTGACAATGGTCTTCCAGTGGACAGGTTCAACACACGTTTTGTCCATATCATGTTCAGGCTGTTGCCAATGAGATTTCTCAACTGGCTTGGTGAGAAAAAGCTCAACTCCATGTATGATCACGCCATGTATGGCCTCAAACCCAAACACAGGTGGGATATGTAAATTTTTCCCTCCACAGTTTTGCTGAATGCTATCTATCACATATGAGCTGTTCACCATAACAACATTGTCCATAAACTGTGTATCTGCTATAAAGTGAACACTATATAAATCATCTTTTGTCTGTTAGTAGTTATCAGAATATATTATTATATATGAATTGTACATGTCTGTCTTTCTGCTGCCCTCACCTCATCAGGCTCTTCAGCCAGATCCCAGTGATCAATGACGATCTGCCCTTCCGGATTTTGTCTGGTTCGGTCATCGTCAAACCAAACATAAAAGAGATCAGTGGTTCCACTGTGGTGTTTGATGATGGCAGTACTGCAGAAAATGTCAGAGAGCCAAATTATCTGATTTGCTTTAAATACTACAGTTCTTAAGTTTATTAAGAACAATTTCAACTCTTCTTTCTTCTTTATTACAGGTGGACTTGATTGTATTTGCCACAGGCTATAACTACGATTTCCCCTACTTGCCAAAAAATGCCATGTACAAGTCTGGACACCGTATTGGACTGTACAAACATGTTTTTCCTCCAAACCTGGAGCAGCCTACCCTAGCTATTGTGGGTTTTATCCATTCTGATGGAGCCATCATGCCTCAGGCTGAAATGCAGGCCCGTTTTGTCACTCGGGTCTTCAAAGGTGAGGAATTTCCAATAAAAACATTTAAAAGAACTATGGTTCTTAAGCAAACCGAAATTTTACAATAGGCCAGTAAAATACAATAAAATACCAACCACATTACATTTTACTAATAATTTGCAGAACATATCGGTACACATACCCAGCTTGTCGCTTGTCATTATGTTTACTCTAGCTTTCTCTCTTTTGCTATTCAGGACATAAAAAACTGCCCTCAAACCAGGCCATGATCAAAGCTGTTGAGAATGACACCAAGAAGATTGCAAAAAAGTATTTCAAAATTAATTTTCCCTCATTATTTTTTGTAATATTCAGAATATTTTTGCAAATCATCTACAAAAAAAAGAAAAAATCAGTTAAACCTTTATCTAAGTGTGAGTGGGTCTTCAATTCTATTGGTTAAGTTCTTTGTTTTTTTGACTTATCCTCTCTACAGCTACGTTGTGTCGAAGTTAACACCTCTGCAGGTGGACTTTGTTGAGTACATGGACAACTTAGCAAAGGACATTGGAGTGCAACCAAATCTCCCCTGGCTCTTCTTCACAGACTTCCCACTGTTTAAGAAAGTTCTGTGGGGGCCTGTTACAGCCTACCAGTACCGGTTGATGGGACCAGGGAAATGGGAGGGGGCACGCAAGGCAATCTTCACTCAGTATGACCGCATGTACCAACCTCTAAAAACTAGACAGGTCTGAAACAAGCATTTATTTTGCATACTCTGAGTTTTGATGGATGCGCAGGACAGCCAATCAAAGATGCATTATTATAATCTTTCCATATGTCTTCTCCAGCTGAATGCACAACAGGGTTCAACGACAGCTTTCCTGATCAAGCTTAGCTTGACATTCATGGCTGGAGGGGCTGCTATCTACTACATCCACCGCAACCCAACCACCATCTCCACCCTCGTGTCCAAGCTGCGTCCACAGTCAGTGTAACTGAATGAGAAGCCCAGCACCAGGATCTCATCTTGCACCTCCTTTGATACTTACTTACTTCAAAATAATTTGAGAAATAACAATGAAGCTATTAACAGACAATACCAGTCACTAATTCCCATAGTTGGTACTATTGTGTAGCATCAGCAGCTTTGCAGTAACAACACACTGATAACAATGACAGAGGCTTGACTTGGATTTTGGCATGTTGCATAAAATACCATCTTAAGAAGATTTGTTAATGTCATATACTGACTTATTTAAGTACTGTAACCAATTCTAGGGTAACATACCATTAGGATCCTATCATTATTGTTTCTTTGATATGGTAAGAGGCTATACACTGTAAGATATTACAGCAGATTATCATGTTTTCTGTCAGCAGTATATTACATTATTAAAGACTTTAAATGATGCACTGAATAATTTATAAATATTCGGTATGTGCTCTGAATTGTTTGTCACTGTATTATTTATTAATTTATACCTTCTGTTTTTGATGTGCCTTGGTCTCTGAGAGGTTTAACAATATCAGCCTATCTGTTTACTTAACCTCTTATCAAATACAAGGTCATGGGGTCATCGACATACTTGCTGTATGTGAGACAATGAAATAAGATAAATATAAATGATGTGGTCAAGTCATTGTAATTTTGTCATAATTGTCGTAATGGAATTGAAGATTTTTATTATATTTTCTATTAATTCCCTAAATAAATATCTTGGAACATATTTAGGAAGTCCCTGTCCATAAATGTTGTTTTCTGCTAGAGAAAGTAGTTAAAAAATAAAAGACCAATTATAAATAAATTAATTTATTAAACTGTCAGAATTAGAAAGAGTTCATTGATATGAAGACATGTCTTTCACCTTCTGACCACTGGGTGACCTCGTTCAACAGCAAATCCATGACTGTTGCAGGGACAGACAAACTTCTTCAAAGGTGTAATATCGAACTTTAGTCTGGTTATAGTTTTACAAGGATGATGATTTTGTTAACAAATCTGTTAGTGATTATGGTTTTTGTAATTGTTTCAGCTGGTTACACCTTTGGATTATATCATGCGATAATTCAACAGGCTGATGGTCTTGTGTCCTTTAAGGGAATGTTTAGGGGCTAAAGGGTGGCAATATGATCAACAAGCTTTTTAATGAAATACGAAATAAATCCCAGCGAATTCAACCAAACTAACATTATTTAGAGAAATATCCAAAAGCAAACTTTTACCTTCCCTGTCTTTCTACCCAATCACTGACTATTTTCTCAGGCTCAGCTGGGGCTCCCTAAACCAAAAATCCAAAAATTGGTTTTATCCTGCTCTCTATATTATCACTGTGGTACACATCTTACCAGGATACACTGATTATGTTCATGGTTAAAAATTATTAGTGTGATGTCACCACCACACTTAATTCACCAGAAAATAACGATACTGAGAGCAAGTCTAGAGTCTTTGTCTTTCCCTTTACAGGACTGGAAAAAAATATATAAATAAGTTCTTACATGTCACTTTTTTTCGTGATTGTTTTCCAAAACAGATCATTCCAGCACTCCTCTAAAGAGTATTTGAAGAGGAGGGTTAAAGTCCCTCCTCTGGCATATTGTTTAAGCAGTTGCACAACAAGAGTTGGGAGAGTTCAGGTCATTGGAGGTTAGTATTGAATACCAGACAGCAGCTAAACAGGACTGGCAAACAAACAACTGAAGAAGGTGAGAAAAACTGGAACTCAAACAACTTGAACTTGGAAAAATGACCTACTTTTGTGCACATAGTGTACAACTTAGAACTTTACTACTTTTGAGGCAGTTGAATATGGAAGACAGAAGAAGAAACATAAAAATTTGCATGCTTTGTCGTGTTTGTGCATGAAACTGGTCTGATTCACAGTGTCTTTCCTTACGCAAGAGTTCAGTAATGGTTCGACGTGTGGCAGTAGTTGGAGCAGGCATTTCTGGTTTGGCCTGTATCAAGATCTGTGTGGATGAGGGGCTCGAGCCTGTCTGCTTTGAAAGCAGTGATGATATTGGCGGCTTGTGGAATTTTAGAGTAAGTGGGGGCGCAACCGCATGATAAAGTTTGATGATAGTTTTTGCTGTTGTTGAATCCTGTTATTACTGTATATAGAGAGTAGGTGTAGCTTGTCTCCAACAATCATTATTAACACTGCATTAACGTGTAAAATGTTTGCAGAGAGATGTTTTTACCTGCTTTGCTCTTGTTTTCATGTTTGTCAACAGGAGAAACCTGAGCCAGAGCGAACCAGCATCTACCGCTCCTTGGTGGCCAATACCTCCAAAGAAATGATGTGCTTCAGTGATTTTCCAATGCCTGCTGACTATCCCAACTTCATGCTTCACTCACAGTTTCTGCAGTATGTCAGGCTCTATGCTGAACATTTTGACCTTCTCAGATACATTAACTTTCAGGTAGATGGCATCTCATCAGGTCAAGTCTTCTATGAAACCAGTGTTCTTGATATTAATGTATATTTTTCTGTGAATGTGGGCGTGCACACCTCAGACCACAGTGATGAGAGTTTTGCAAAGACCAGATTTCTCTCTATCCGGCCAATGGGAAGTAGTGACCATAAAAAATAATGGACGGGAAGAGAGGCACATCTTTGATGCCGTTCTGGTGTGCTCAGGTCAATACACCCATCCGACATTACCATTGTCTGACTTTAAAGGTAAATAAAAGGACATCACAGTGATACTATTTTAATCACGACATTCTTGGAAAAAATTCCTTATAACTGTTGCACAATCTGTATTCCTCCAGGGCATGAAACCTTTTCTGGCAGGTGTCTTCACAGCTGGGAATATAAAGATGCAGATGCCTTCACAGGAAAAAGGGTGGTGGTCGTCGGCATTGGCAATTCTGGAGGTGATATTGCTGTGGAGATTAGCAGATCGGCCGACAAGGTGAAATGCAAACGTTTGGTTTGTCAGTGAGGAACAGGACAGAGAGAAATGATCAAATGTCTACTATACCATTTTTATATCAACAGACCTTTCTCAGTACCCGTCAAGGGGCCTGGGTGATTAGCAGGATGTCCACCAATGGCGTTCCTCTCGACATGGCATTTAACAAACGGATCAACAATGTCCTCTTCCAGTTGCTACCCAACAATTTGGTCAACTGGGTCGCAGAGAGAACACTGAACAATAAATATGACCACAGATTGTATGGCCTAAAACCCAAACACAGGTAATGTACATACTTTACATTACCACACAATCCCCAAAGCCTGAAGGATACTTACAAATTTAATTCATAACTAATAACAAAAAATTAATCAGAATTATTCATTTCTTTATTGTTTCTTGTCTGGCTTAAGTCTTTGTCGAGTTTTACTCATAATTTTATCAGTACCAGCATGGCATGATCTGATAACTTTACTTCTTTCACAGACCTATGGAGAGAAAGCCTTTGATCAATGACGATCTCCCAGGACGAATCCTTCAGGGGGCAATAGTCATGAAGCACAATCTGGAAGGGTTCGAGGACTCTACAGTTGTATTTGAAGACGGCACTGTGGAGGAGAACATTGACGCTGTGGTGTTTTGCACAGGTTACACTAAAAAGTTCCCGTTCCTACCATCAACTATGTCAGAAGGACCATATGAAGAGGTGACACTGTACAAGTAAGTTCGTTGTGGACAGAGTGGATCCTCTCAAATTAAAAGTCTATAGATTAAAATTTGAATCATACATGATACTGTTTTTT
>VUQR01036502.1:3509-18163 GCA_015108515.1 Hemichromis elongatus
TGAAAATGTGTCTCCTGAAAATATGCCTTCTGAATAAACAATGAAAATCAAAGACTGCAGTGTTTTATATAAAGTAGACTAGTGTGTTCCCCCTGATCTGAAAGTGTTTGCATATGATGCAAGTATGTGTCATTTTGTCAACAGAGTTACATTTTGACAAAGGAATGTTAGGTTTTGATAGCAGAGTTTAGGTTTTGAGAGTAGAGTTTCAATTTGGCACAGATGTGGATGGTATATTTCCCAGTGTTATGTCATGTTTACTTGTGTTTAGAGTTTTGACACAATGAGCGCAGTTTTGCAAAATGTGTTCAAGCAACAGGCAAAAACTGTAATCACTACGTATAGCACTACAATACTGTATGTTTTAAACTCAATGTTATCAATCTGCAATATAATAACATGGCCACTAGATAGAACCCTAAGACCACAAATGAATTTCTGGCCCCATACACATCGCTGGATCGCTACAGTTACGTCCACCCGCAACTGCAATGCTCAACAGTAAGTGAAACATAAAATTACATATGGGCTGAACTAAGGCTGACAGTAGTAGACCAAACCCGGATCATAACAATAGCAACGGAACTAGCTTCGTACTCAGCTAAAACACAGATAAAGTTAAAGAACGACACTCTTATCTTACAATACTCACATGGTAAGCAGTAGTGATGGGTCCAGCAACACTGACGCACCGGAGCACAGAGCGAAACCTGTATTGGTGCGTGTCTCGCTTTAAGAAAATGTCACGTGATCGATACAGCTGCTGTATCGCTCATTGCCACCGCGCCAAACTGTGTTTAAAAGGTACCGCATCCGCATCTGTCAACGGAATAAGACGCTACCAAAAAACTAAAACAAAAACAAGAAACTAAACTACTCTCGCAGAGATAAAAAAACCAAACAAACATATCTAACAAAATGGAGCCTTAAAGAAAAGTTTCTGCTGTGTGGGATAATTTCGACCTTTTAACTGTAAATAAGGTAACTGTTTGTCTTTCGTTGTTTCAGTGTCATCTATCAGAAAATGAAAAACAGAAATGACACTTTCAGTGTAAATTATTTATTTCATTTTATGCATGCCGCATCTGTTCTGCAGAACTTTTATACACAAACAAAAGCCCCTCCTCAATGTTTAGACATGACAGAGCCAAACATGAAAATGAGGAGACAAACACACCGAGAATGAACACAGGTAGGCCTATATAGACACTGAGCAGCTTTCTCATCGTTTTTTTTTAATATGTGTTTTATTATTATGAAATCAAGCATCTAGGAAGATTGTTCTGGACCAGGCAGTCCTGAGTTTTATTATATAGGACTGCCCCTGAACCCCTCACTCTCCACAATACTGAGGGGTTCAGGGAGCTGGTTCAGGTCCTTGAGCCATCATACGTTTCGCCAACCAGAAAGGTTTGTATAGACAATGACTCATCAGGTAGCTGATGTTAAGTACTGCATACTGATTTAATTTTGTTTCATCTTCAGACCATCAAGGAATTGATAACAAAAACGTGCGGAGGAACTCGAACGAGTGAAAATGGAAGTACAGCAAGCCGTGACAGTGAGTATAACAGCTGACCTGTGGACCTCTTTGAACATGGAGGCTGACTTGGCTCTTACTTGTCCCTACATTAATGAGAATATGCAGTTGTGTACATCTGTGTTGGGAGTGAAACACTTTCCACAAAGTCACACTGCAGACAATTTGGCCCAATTCAAAAGTGGCATGATGGATGACTGGGCCAAATAAGGTAAGGTGTCTTGTAACCCTTTCCATCAGGCCACAGTGAAGGAGAGTTTCAGGATCAAAGGTCATCCTGATGATAAAAATGCTATATCGTGCACTTGAGTGGAACTCTTTACATCTACACACACAAGCAGCCACCCATCTCCATGACCAACTTAGGCGTTGTGTCGCAGACACTGCTTCTAATCTGGAGTCATTAAGTATGTTGACCCTATCAACACTTTTAGACCCCAGATTTAAAACCCTCGGATTTTGTAGTTCCTCCAAGTGTAGTGAGACAGTCAGTCGCCTGAAAATGGAGTGTGATGCAGTAAAGTCTGCACAATATCTGAGCCACAGCCTGGACCTTCATCAGAGCAGTCACCTGTTTCAGGCAAGTTCAGTATTATCAGCTTCTTTGTACATTTATTTTGATGCTAATGTGTACTAATTTGGAGTAGATGACAAAAACTAAAATGGCCTTTTTATTATTTCAGAAAACCTGTTGCAGTGGCTCGATAAAGAAGTTGGCAGACAAACCAAAAATGCAACAGAGAGAGAAACATTCCAAGATCAGAGGATCCTTTAACGTACTGGGGGAATAGGAAGACATCTTATCCGAACCTTTTACTCCTGGCTTTACAGTGTGTGTACCCCAGCTTCATCTGTGAGTGTGTGTTTTCCAAAGCTGCGGAAATGGTGTCAAGAAAATGCAATAGGCTGAATGCAAAAACACTGGATAAACTTATTTTTCTGAGTAAAGATTTATAATAAAACACTCTGAGTCAATTACATTTAAATTGGTAATATTACTTTCACAACACTTTCATTTGAATTTTCACTTAATGTCGTTCACAATATATTTTAAAGACGTCTACAATATTTCAAATTTAAAAGATAGAAAATAATTCCATAGAAAGTACAATACCTTACAGTGTATACAAGTATGACTATAGGTCATTGAATCAGTGTCTGTTGTGAGTCTCAAGTAAGTTGACTGCAATGAAATTTAAGGACCAGCAGGTGTCAGTATGGAGCAAAACAGCAACACTGTTTCGACACAGTATCGATGCGGTTTGGGAAATGTGCTGAAACGCTTCACGAGGCCTCATCTACCCATCACTAGTAAGCAGGCAAACAGTATTAGCTCACACGGGAACACAAGTAAACACGTTACATCTCCGACACCTATCAGCCGTGCCGAGATGCACTGAACACATTCCCAACAGAAGTACAAACCAGATACAGTAAAAACGAGGGGACTTTTAACAGTTCTCTTTCAGTTTCTCTTCTGTATGTATAAAACATTTTCATTCCCTGTCAACATCTTCATCTTTTGGTGAAGCCTCTGCAGTCTCTCACAGGTGTGGTCACAGATGGATTCTCTTAAGTTCCTCCTGATTTCATCTCTGATTTCTGCATCTACATGTGAGTGAAACTGAATTTGTTTGTGGTTTTATTCCTACACAATTAAGAAGAAACCTATGAGTAATAAGAGTTAAATAATGTTTAATAAGTATAATTCGGAGTGATCTGTTTAACATGTGAAATGTTCATTTTTGTGTGTTATACGGAGCAGCATAGCTTTTAATCAAATAACCCAGAATATGACTTCCTCTTTTCCTGAATCGCTCAAGGTCAGGAGTAATACAGACTGTTTACAGAAAAGCTTTACAATGTTTTGAAAACTTTTAAAAGAAACTTTTTAGACTCTTTACATGAGTAAAAAGTACCAAAGTTTTAGCTAAAAGTAAAAGTAAAAGTAAAAGTACTTGTTATGCACAAGAGGTGACACCATATCACCCTCTGTGTACACTCCAAGTTAAACCACAATGTAAACAGTACAGTGATTTCGTTTTGATGCTGACTTTATGAAATTGCAGGATCATGACAACAAAGAACTTCAAAACAGAAAATCAGTGAGGGAAAATCACCTACGTACACGTAATCTCCTGCTAAAATGCAAAATTGCATAAATAACCTCATGTACGGTCAAAAGTCAAAGCCAATAAAATACAACACATGAAATCTAAACCAAGGCAGAAAAAATTACCTTTACTCTGCCTCTGAGTTTTAATGGCCCATTGACATTTGTATTAGCTTAAAAAAAAACTTTTATTTTTATAATTTTAAATGTTACCACTGTTTAATCAATATGATATTTTATATTATTTCACTTTGAATCTGTAAAATTTCATGAAAGCTTCAAAATTAATCTGTTGTAGTGGAAGTATCAGTTTGGCAGTCTGGACATGCAGGCGCGCTGTTACTTGTGGTACCCAGACGATGTTGGGGATGTTTCGAACAGAAGGAGAAGTCGGAGTTTTTTCAGTTTTCCCCGAAGGTGTCCACCTGCCTGGTGGATTTTGTTTTTTCAGAGTTTTGGGGAAATCCTGTCTCAAACATGACTCTAACGTTAGAGCATCTGTTAAAATCTGACAAGTGCCATGTTTTTACTAATAACCGTGTGGTGTGCTAAACCAGGTGTGATTAATGCTAACATGTGAGATTTTCACTTATTGTGAGCAAAGTATTTCAAAACGTTACTCTAATACAGGGGTCTGGAACTCCAGGCCTCGAGGGCCGGTGTCCTGCAGGGTTTAGATGTGTCCTTGATCCATCAAAGCTGATTTAAATGGCTAAATGACCTCCTGAACATGTCTTGGAGTTCTCCATGAACTAATGTGATTCAGGTGTGCTGACACAGGGTGAGATCTAAAATCTGCGGGACACCAGCCCTCGAGGCTGGGAGTTCTCCACCTCTGCTCTAATAGAACTATATAAAGTAAAAAAAAAAAAAAAAAATAAAAAACAAAAAAAAAATCATATCAAATTTTAAACTTGATTTTTTGCATTTTTGTCTATCTTTGTCAAATTAATATAGCTCAAACCTGATGTGTTACCAAAATCTGAACAAAACAGAAGAAAAGACATTTTGATTTTCTGAATCTTCTTCTTTTTTTAAGTACTGTGGTTTAAAGAATCTATCAATCTAAACTATTTATGTTCTGTCCCCTGTAGTAGGCATAAGAATGTAACTCATCTTATTGATATTAACCTTAACTAAGAACCAGTAAATTCGAATCCTAGTTTATCGTAACCATGCTGTGAACAGCACAGATGTGCTGAAGAGATGACCATCTGACCTTTTAGTTTTTTCTCTAAAACCCGGTTGCCTATTTTCAGATTAATATAAACAGAGGACCACCTGTTTGGTGCTTTAGGGGCAACGTTGTCATTTCTTTTTCATACTAAAAAAACAATTTCACCCCAGTTTCACTTGGTATTAATGGTATTTTCCTTCAGAGATCAGAACCACCCTCTAGTTTGTGTCCTCTTTAGATGCATATTTTCTGTTTGCTATAATCTAAAGACCACTGGTTTTTCTTTTTCACTCAGCATGTGTTTATACACCTCTCTGCATTTAATCTTGAGTTATTATTAATCTCTTTCACAGCGTGTCTTTTATCCTGTCTCCCTGCCTTCACCCCCAACCAGAATGTTTCCTCCTGTTAAAAAGGAGTTTTTCCTTCCCACTGTTGCCAAGTGCTTGCTTATAGGAGGTCATCTGATTATTGGAGTTTATGTTTAATATTGTAGGATCTGTATTGTATGTGCTAACATCCAAATAAATCACTCACCACACCTGGAGCATAGACTCCTTGGATGGCCTCCGGTGCACAGCAGCTGTAATAATAATTATGAGATACTTACATTAAAAATACTCCAACAGGACAAAGAAGGTCCACAGGTCTAATTCATGGATCTCCACTTAGCTGAGGTTAAGTCAGCAGCTAGAAGCTGCACACAGCCATCTTATGATGCCTGTTAATTAACCACGTTCCTAATTTTATGTCTTTATGTTTAAATTCAACGCCCTGTAAACAAAACCTGATCATTCTTTTGTTCAGCTCTTCAGCTGGATGTTCAGGCGAAGCTTGGAGAAGATGTCACCCTCCAGTGTCAAATCTCCACAGATGAAATGATCTCAGTGCTGAAGTGGAGCAGAGCCGACCTGAACACAGACGGCTACGTCTACTTCTACAGGAACAAACGCTCCTATGAAAACTACCAACATCCATCTTTTCATGTCCGAGTGAAGCTGAGGGACCCGGAGATGAAGGATGGAGATGTTTCTCTGATCCTGAAGAATGTTACATTTAATGATGCTGGGTTTTATGAGTGTCACGTAGCAGTGAGGAACCCTGTGAGAAGTAAAAGAGTTCACACTGAGCTCAGTCACTTCATCAACCTCACAGTCACACGTGAGTTTGTGGAGCTCACACTCAGCTCCAACGTCATCATTTACAAACCCAAAAACAGAAATGAAGGCTGTGAAAATCAAAATTAGTTTGCTCCCAGCACCTAAGGAACTGCAGTCTCCCAGCTTTATGAGACAGTTACACTTCTCTGCACTTGCAACTTAACAAATAAGTGAAGAGTAACTCCCACGGTCTCCTCTGCTCACTCCTTCCAGTGTGAATGTGAAGGGGAGTAGCATAGCATACTGCTAGCACAGATGCTAGATATGTTCTTTTCTGATGAGGAGCTCAAGCTGCTGTACAGCTGGCTCTTTACTGTCATTGCACAGTCATACGTTGTACAATGGTAAATGGGAAAAATGGTAAATGGCCTGTATTTATATAGCGCTGTACTTAGTCCCTAAGGACCCCAAAGCGCTTTACACTACATTCAGTAATCCACCCATTCACACACACATTCACACACTGGTGATGGCAAGCTACATTGTAGCCACAGCTGCCCTGGGGCGCACTGACAATAATACAATGAAATTGTAGTAATGTCCCACATCGGTGCTACAGAAAGACAAGCAAAACACACTAAACAAATGTAACACATACAGACTAAAAATATATACATGTGCAATTTTCTGCATGTGTATGTGCAGAAAATTAAATATAAAATGTGTTCAGAGATGAAATGTACAATATGTGTAAGGTAAGAAAACATGCACAAAAATAACATGAGGTATCAGCACTGATTGTGGCTGCAGAGTCTGTGACCACAGCAGGTTAAACACCTAGTGTCCTGGGTTTGTCCACCTGTAGGTTTGCTGTTGCTTTGGTTTCTGAAAGAATTTACGCTGACAGACGATGTTTTTTTCTGCAGATGAAACACATGAAAACATGAAACTGATGAAAACAGGAGATGAAAACATTGAGAAGGTGGTAGAAGTGGAGACCAGGACTGATCAGATGGTTGTTCCTGCCGTCTTTGCTGCCGCTGGCGCTGCTGTCATTCTTACTACAGCTGGATCTGTGGCAATGTGGAGATTTAAAAGAAAGAAGCAGAAGTTCACTAAGGCAGATAATCAGCAGCTGATCTGAAGTTTCTGGTACAGCACGCTAAATAGTTTGTGAGTGCAATTCACAGAGATGGAGGACAGGTGGGATCAGTTCTGTGGTTGATGTCCACGCTCTTCTGAACAGAGGAGCAGCGTCTGTGTTTGCAGTTCCCGCCTGACCTCTTCAGAATCAGCTGATGTTTTTGCTCCATAACTTTAATATATTTACAAAAACCACAGCGTTCGTGTGTAGTATTAGTTCACTCTGTTTCTCCAGCATTTTCCCCCTGACGTGTAGGAGATATCCTTTCACTGCAGAAAAACACGGATTTTTATAAAACATGTATTTTTATAGTAATTTCGTTTTGTTTGTTTTGTTTTTGTTTGTTTCTGTGGTCATTTTATTGTTGCTGTTGTTTTATGACCACTTCAAGACACTGAGTTCATTTTAAGTTTGTATTGCATCATTTTGAGGGGTTTTCTGTTCGCTTTCACTCTGACTTCATGCTCTCAGTTTGAAAGCTTCTTTGTCTTGAGTCCTTTGTACTTTTGAAATCCATTTGATTGCTGTTTGTATTTTCATCATTGTGTTCCAGCATTTTGTTCAGTGTGTTTTGTTTCACTCTCTCTTTTTCTAAACTTTCTCTTCATCATTACGTGACAGCATTCGCTTCTCTTTGTTTACCTTTGCCCACATACTTTTGGTGTTCTGGGAAATTACCAACAATATGAATACATTTTTGCTTTTGTTTACCTCTGCCTGCCTCCTGAATTTCTTTATTCTGCAAGTCACAATATTTTCAATGAAGAGCACCAACTGAACGTTGATCACACAGAGAAGCAACACTTTGGTCCTCTGGAGGTTTGATCTGTTTCTGTTATTTCACTAAAGAAAGCTTCAAATAGCGCACGGTGGATAAATCTAAAGGCTCCATGTGGGATACAGGGAGGATCAAAGGACCATCTTCTAGCTGAATATATATGATTGAGAAATTTTGAACAACAATTCGGTAGAAAGACTATCTCAATAATCTTTACAACACAGCTGACACAGAGGGAGCTTAGTTACTTTCTCCCCGGAGGACGATTGATTACATTTCAGTTTGTATCTTAATAAAATTTAAGAAAAACTGAACAAGTAAAAATCTTTTTTTCACAAAAATTGTTAAATCTGTTCCTCAAACCCTCATTAAAAAACAGAGAAACTCAACACGCTGTTAAAAAATGCAGAAGAAAAGAAGTCGTGTACTTTTGGAGCAGGTCACAGTCACTACAGTCTGCACGTTGTTCCCCTGCTTGTTTCTCGGTTTGATTATTACAGGAAACTTCACAGACGATTTCAGGGGATTTCAGGGATTTCATCTTTCAGCCAGCCGTGTGTTTCAAACTCCCAGGGGCTCATGAGCAGAGCATGCTGACATAGAGTAGGGTCTATGTTACTGTTCAGTGGCAGGAAAACATAATCACATGATCTAAATGAAACTGAATTGTCTCTAAAACATCAATTAAATGAACTCAGAGATGCTTTCAGACATTTTTAAACTCTGTGCCCACTTCCACAGTCATCACTGAACCTTAGTCCTTAGAAATATTCAGTGTCCAACAGTGTGACGTCTCAACCGCCGCTGTGCTCTTTAATGCCCTCAAACAACCAAACGGGTTTAATTCTTTTAGTTTTCATTACTTTTTAAACCCACGCAGGATGGTCACTGTGTGCCCCGAGGATGGTGCAGAGATGTAAAGTAAACCTGATTCATATTTCCTGTCATGTACATAATTTTCTGGGGTTAGACCATCACAAAACCTCAGACAGTTCTAAACACTCAGTTTCAAACTTTTACAGACATAGACATGTCCTCAGTGAGAGGCAGAGGAGGATGAGCGATCAAAGAGAAATACTGAAATATGATCCCATAGATGAGCAGCTCGATATAAAGTAAAGCTGCGTCTCTATTAAACAGCTTCTATAATGTTTTAATGACTAATGGTTGATCCAGTTTTGTTATTGATCAGCTCTGAAACACGTGCTTTTTGTTTTTGACTTCAGCCTCCTCCAATTTACGCTCGTGTTTATGGCCCCGCCCTCACTGTATTATTATATCTTTTCTCCTTCTTCTGTCACATTCGGATCGAGCTGATGGAAACAAACGCGACTGCTACCCACTCGGGCACTCTCTGCTTTATTTCCAGGCTGAACTTTAACCCATCATAGTTTAAACTGGGATATTTAGCAAACTTTGAAGAGTCGGATCGACATAACAATGAGGTGGAAATGGTAGCTGGTACATCTGCTCACCTCTGCTGGTGAGTGTTAACCTGTTTTGACTCCAGCAGCGTCACACAGGAGCTTTCTTCATATTAAACATGTAAACGTGCCTTTAAACGGACCACGTCACCTCCCATCTGTTACTGCAGATAAACAGTATCTGACACGGAGGGTGGAGAGCGGGTTTTTTTTGTTTTTTTTTTAGTTTGCTGGCTCCATAAAACCTGAAAGTTTCGTCAGAATCGCTGTGAGAAGGTTAAAGACTTCTTCTGCAGACTTTCTGCGTCTGTCTGTACGCGCTCACATAAAAAAAATTCTTTTCCTCTCCTTCTGCACAAAACCTACTGTTGAGACGTCAGAGATCAGCTGACGAAGCATATGAAACACTAATGTCGTAAACGACACGAGAGTCTCAGTGCTGCAGAAACCTGTTGATGAATCAGTGGGTTGATGTATCCATATAATGATGAGTTCAGTGGGTTCTGCTCTGACACTGACTGAAGGAAACGTGGAAATGACTTTCCCCTGCGCCTGGATCCATGCGAAACGCCGGAGGAATTTTACCCGATATAATATACCTAACAAAAAGCACTTGTCATCAAAATATATCAAAATATGACAACACATGACAAATTAGAGTGGTCTTCTGTTATTTTCAACTGTGCCATTTCTAAAAAAAACGGGGGAAAAAGTGTCGTGGGAGGACTCAAACTAAAAAAAAATGCTCTGAAATTACTGAAAAATGTGGAATTCGAGAACAAAAAATTCCTAAACAAAATAATATTGACACTGGAAAGTTGGTCTTTGGTCCGCCCATTCCTGGAATATTTGAGACTTCCCTGGTGAAGACACAGTCTCATCGACACGGAAAAGCTGCAGGAGAGAGAGACACACACACACAAAAAAATTTGATTGGGTAAAAATGGAAATCACCACTTTGTGATATTTATTCATAACCACGGCACTAAAAAAGGATTTCTCTTTTGTTTGCTCTTACTGTGCCCACAAATCATGCCACAGTTCTGCAGCAGATCAATCACTAACAATAATCAGCTAACAACTGCAAAGTTAAACAAACTGACCTGTGTCATCATTAGCTGGACACTCAGCCTGCGACAGGATGACAGCTGTAGTTTACAGGGGACAGTAAACATGGTGAGCCTGAATGTTGTCACCCTTGAAATGTGTCAAGATCGCCTGATTTTATACAACCGCTGGAATCCACTACCCTGCATCACTATTGCTGGGTGAAAATCACCCAAACACATGCTTGTAGGAAAAAGCGGGTTTCGACAGTGCTGAAGCTACACACGGACCCATGACACTCAGACAAACGCAACATATTGAAAATCATGTAAATATATTTGCTTTGGTGAAAATCACCCGGCGATAGTGTTCTAAGGTTAAAATGATTGGTTATAAATGTCCTACAAATGTCAAATGAACAGTTTTCTAATTGGTTTTGTGGCAGATTTGGACCAACCCCCCCGCTATAAAGGACTTGGTGTTGATGTAGGCTTTCCTCTGTCTCATTATCAGGATGCTGCCGCTCCCCTCTCCACCCTCCGGTCACAGATGGCTGCTGTAATATTGCTCGTGTTTTTGCCTCTAGCATCTGTTTCTGCAGGTTAGTCAAACACACTTACATTTTTAAAATCTCTTCTCAAACCAAAAACTAATGAGTAACGTGAACAATGTTTATGCTAACTGAGCTCCATTTAATTCACATGAGAAGTTAATTAGTGCCCAGTTAATGGTTTTATTTGTAAATGTTTAAGTGTTGGCCAGAGGAAGTTTGCTTCCAACAGACAGTAAAAAAATCCCCATTATTTCCAGTAATGTTCATTGCTTATGATCACATTAATTGACTGATTAAATAAGCATGTTAATTTGTAGCGTCACTGCAATCCCTGAGTTTATAAACTAAAAATACAAACTAGCTTTCGCGCGTCTTTTTCTCCTAATTAGTTCAAATATCCATTTGTAGCTCTGTCCCACTGGGTTCATTATCAGCTGTCCCAGAAGCGTCCGTGGCTCTTACTTTCACTTTCTTTTCTTTTATCTTACGGATACAGACTCTCTCTTTACTCCCCTTCACTCTTAATTTGACTGAAATTTATTTACCAAATTTAAACAAAACATCAAGCTGACTGATCACATTTTTTTTTAATGTCATTAAATTATTTTAGTCATATACAGGAAACCTGATATGGTGACTATGGTTATAATAATCATTGATTCACTAAACTGTTTTAACTTGAAACAGTTGTTTTCAAACAGTTTAAGGGAGTTAATGCATGTAAAGATAATATTTTTACATTTCTATCACTTCTACTTTCTCTGCTCCTTTTAGGGATCAGGACAGCAGATGCAAATATCAAATGTGCCGTTTTAACATCAGTTTCATGCGTTAAACAGAGATAAAAAAATAAATAAATAAACATAGATACATTTAGCGGAGATAAAAACTGATGATTTTTGTCTTCAGCACTTCAGCTGGAGGTGAAGCTTGGAGATGACGTCACCCTCCAGTATCAGATCTCCACAGATGAAAGAATCTCAGTGCTGAAGTGGAGCAGAGCCGACCTGAACGCAGACGGCTACGTCTACTTCTACAGGAACAAACGCTCCTATGAAAACTACCAACATCCATCTTTTCATGGCCGAGTGAAGCTGAGGGACCCGGAGATGAAGGATGGAGACGTTTCTCTGATCCTGAAGAATGTCACGTTTAATGATGCTGGGATTTATGAGTGTCACGTAGCAGTGAGGAACCCTGCGAGAAGTAAAAGAGTTCACACTGAGATCAGTCACTTCATCAACCTCACAGTCACACGTGAGTTTGCCACCCACAAAAAACGGCATTGTCTCATTTACAAGTCAGTTAAAATGTTCTCCACTTTATTTTAACATTAAAATATAAATTCTGAATAAGTTTAAATTCATCCACAGTCCCTCTGCTCACATCTAGTGTGAGTATGAAGGGTGATGTCTGCTAACAGGCTAACAGTGAGTCTGTGGACCGTCAGCAGCCAAATATTTATCTACCTTAAAAATGTGATTTAAATGTTTCCACGCTTTACTAAACCTTTGTCAAACTGCTTTTTATTAACTTTTACCTGCACAACACACACACACACACACACACACACACACACACACAGCTGTTGGTTTGCTGCTTCTTCGGTATTTGAAGTCTTCTTCTCTTTCTTCTGCAGGTGAAATGCATGAAAATATACGGGAGAGACACACCGCGGAAAGAGAAGATAGAAGTGGAAACTTGTTTGACATTCAACAGGATGGAGATCCGCCTGTCCTCATCTTTTTTGCAGTTACTGCCATCATCATCGTCATCATTGTTGTTCCTGCATTTCTTTTGTTTGTGCTGCTCCTTAAAATCATAAGAAGCAAAAAACTAGCCGTGCCTCCTAATCAGGAAGCTACTGGTCTGAAATGTTAAAATTTCTTTTTTTAACAGAAACTTTAAACGTACATTCTAGCAGCATCAATTCGTTTTAGTACATTTATCAAGTAAGCACAACTAAAAGAACCTCTCTGTTTCTATTGAGCAATTTTACAGTAGAGGGGAAAAAAATAGTAAAAGAAAAAACACTCAACAAGTTTTCTGAACAGACGCTGAAAACAACTTTGAAAGTTGTCTAGACAACAATAACCTCTAAAACAAGATATATAAAAAAAAATGCTAAAAATGGGTTATAGACTTTGTTGGGATCTGACAAAAAAGGAAAAAAAAAAAAAAAAAAAAAAAAAAAAAAAAAAAAAAAAAGAGCAACCATGAAGTCAAGGAGATCCTCCATGAAACAGAAATAACTGAGCAGGTCTGGGTCAAAAAAGACAGTGTAAACGATAAAAAGATTAATGCTGCTCTGTTCTAAATCAATACCAAGATCTCTTTTACCACAAAGATGTGTCACTGACCTTGAAGCTGAGAAGAGTTTAACTCAGGACAGATTTCAAGTTGCTGAGTTAAATAGCAAACATTTTTTTTATTAATAAAAAAAAACAGCTTTTAAAAATCTGTAGTTTAAGTTTCTTCTTTTCTTCTTTAACTATATTTCCCATGGTGAACATCTGAGCTTCAGTTTCCCCACCTTAACTTTTGTGGTTTCTGTTCTCGCGCGCACTCTGTAGAAATAATTTGATTGGGTGAGCAGCATTGTGTGGGATGACTGATAATGCACGCGGCTGATCTGTGATGTGTGCATGATTAAAATATATGAGAATAAGAGCCATATGAGAAAAGGTCTGCAGAGTGATCAGTAATAGATCTGGGTGCAGATCCAGACAGTGGTTTGCACATTGGTGATGTGGCATTAGATTAAAAAAATGCTCAGTGGATAAACAGAAAATCAAACCTCCACACAGGTTTCTCTTAAAGGTTAAAACAGATGTGGGATTAAAGGAGACGTATCAGCTCTGCAAGCAGAAAACTGAGCACAACCTTAGTCTTAACGTCCTCATATTAATACAGAAAACTAAACACCTGAGACAGAAAAAAACATGTTTTCCTCATGCTCACCTCAAACAAACCAACTGATGATGCTCAGGTAACAGCAGTGGACGGAAAAAGGCTGGAATTTGTATTTTTTGTGCTATTTTTCTTGGAATTGTGTGAATTTTCTGAATATAAATTTAATATTTAATATTTAATTCATTTTTTCCCGTCCCGTCTGATTTGATAGTCATAATTTATTAGAAATGTATTAGTGTTTTTTTTATTTTGAGTTATTACAGCAACAACAGACAAGACCAGGGGACAGAAATGAAAAAGAAAATAGAGAGAAGTTGGGGAGAAAGTTAACAAAGAGAGAAGAAACAGAAGAGAGAGAGAGAGAGAGAGAGAGAGAGAGAGACTTTTGACTTTTCACACAACTTTATTTACACCATCTCAAACAAAACAAACCAAAAACAAACAAAACAAACACAAAAAAGCTATCACATAATCGGCAACATTCATTGTACACAAAAACATTAACTAAGGTACCCAACACACACACACTTAAAAGTTAAGAACAAGTGTCCCTTCTGCTCCTACTGAACACAAAACCCGTCCAATCCCCCAACTAGCTTCAAAGGAGTCCAGTCTGCTAGTCAGAGAGTAAAAAGCATGCTCCACTCTCAGGCGGGATGCCAACAGGCCCTTTAGACTTTGCACAACATCAGTCCACCCCTGACCTAGCATCTGGT
The DNA here is from genome assembly GCA_015108515.1 of Hemichromis elongatus. Classification (NCBI taxonomy): domain Eukaryota; kingdom Metazoa; phylum Chordata; class Actinopteri; order Cichliformes; family Cichlidae; genus Hemichromis; species Hemichromis elongatus. The sequence goes on from VUQR01036502.1 coordinate 18,015, forward strand.
TCTTCCTAGTTTTCCACATTGCCAGCTTAGCTGTACCAAACAAAAAATCAGAACCAAGGTCCGTCTTTTCCGCACTGAATACTTAGGGCCAAAAACAAACAAAGATATAGAGAAAGTCTCCCCCAAAGATTCCACCCACTCCTGCAACA
>VUQR01036503.1:10610-24036 GCA_015108515.1 Hemichromis elongatus
CTATATTCAGCAGGCTGTGTGGGTATGTGGTTCAGAATCCATTATGTAAAGATGTTTGTGGGTGCTGTGGGAAAAGAGAGGGGTGTTAAAGCTAAATAAAACCAAATACTAGACAATGCACAGAAAAGACAACAGGTGTGTGGGTACGTGGAAAGGGTAAGCAAGTAAAGAAGTGTGTGTGTATATATATATATATATATATATATATATATATATATATATATACACACACACACACACATACATACATACATACATACATAATGTGTGTGTATAGTGATTTTTGTTGATTTTATATGTGTTGTGCAAAGCCAGTGCGTCTCATCTTTGTGTTATCTTTAACAGAAGATTATGCAAAAGAAAAAAAGTCAATGCTGCTAGAAATTTCCTAGAAAGTTATCTCATAAACCACAAGCAGCTTTGTGGCGGCTATAAAAAAAAAAGTATAAGATGATGTGTGTCCGTTTATGTGCGCTGGCGGGTTTGGTGTCTATGCGGACGCGCGCGTGAGTGCGCGTGGGTCTTTAAGTGCTAACTTGTATTTATGGCTGCTTGCCTACAGTATCTGTGTGCATCACATCTGCACTAAGGTTCACTAAGTCCATTGCAATGTAATGAAAAAGACACTCTCATTGCCTCTGTAATAAAAGCTAATATACACATTATTTTTACAAGAGGGCTCTTGCAGCACTTTAGCAAGTAAGGCTGATTTCTCCGAGCTTTTTGATGCTGAAAATATGTGCAATAATAAAGCAACAAAGCACCCATGAATGTAATGATATTTCTATATCCTGAGTTTGTAACGATCATCATAAGGTAATCAGGCACCAGCATCAACAACAAGTCCCCCAATAAAAATGCACACAATGACTGTACCTCAATGCACTCTCAGTAGGCTAAATGCTTTAACACAGCCAAAAGAATCCCTCTAATTGACTTGTTTGAACGTCAGTTTGTAAAATAACGTGGTCATAGTTGGATGGTGTTATTTTGTACATGCCCCTACACATCTACATCTCAAATGCATCAAGTCTGGTAAAAAGTTGTCTTTCACAGCAGGACAGTAGAAAGAGAGGCTGGAATGCAGCTTGTTGTGTCTATACAGAGGTAATGCAGTTGCGTCAGTGGCGGACGCAGGGCAGGCTAAATGCGCCTGATCTTAGGCAGCGAAAGTAGAGGCGAGCTGTGGGGAGAGAGGAAAAAGTTCTCAACAAGGAGAGGCAGGACTACTCTTACGGAGCCCCTGCAGTCTCGCTTTTTATGCCTCTAAAAGACTTTTCCTGCCATCTTTTTGCATTTTCGCTCTGCAGTACGCCTTTGACGTTTCCGAAAGCGAAATCCGACTTTTTAACTTCAGTGAAAACACCAGCACCATGGAGCTGCTCTGCCTCGAAATGGACACCATCATACGAGCTCGTCCCGACCCGAATCTTCTTTGCGATGACAGAGTCCTGCAGCGCTTGTTGACTATAGAGGAGAGGTTTTTACCCCAGTATTCTTATTTCAAAGGTGTCCAGAAAGATATTCAACCGTTTATGAGGAGGATGGTCGCTACTTGGATGTTGGAGGTATAGCGAAACACCGAATGCTGACAAGACATATTATTTCCGTGCTCGACTTTAAAGCCTCCCGATTTGTTTCATTTCTTTATCGAGCAATGGTTGAAATATTCCGAAGAGCAGATATGACATACGACTCATATTTCCGACTGCTATTTCCTTATATTATTTGTCGGTGCCATTTAACGCAATTTCTTTCCATTTTTAAAGTCCTATCGCTGCGTTTATGAAAGTGCCAGCTGTGCCATTTGTGACACTAGAGGATTTCCTTTATGTGCCTCACATGGTGTCTGCACATGTTGCCCGCTGATTATTTAATGTTATTATTTTAGATACGCTGAATATTTTCATGCACACGTATGCACTCCCCCAATTCAATGCTGACTTGCGCTGTATCGCCATGTTGGTTTTTATAGGAGTGCTTTTAAGAGGATTTACATTGTCAAAAGCAAAGTAACAGCGGTTCAAATCCGTCGGTAATGACAGAAGAGGGTCTTAGGTGTCCAGCAAATAAGGAATTGATCACAAAACGCATTGCAAACGCTTCAGATATCTATTTAAATGTCGGGAAGGGCGAGGGCCTTATCGCTTCTTTTGGTCTCCAGTGACTTGCCGAAGATTTCTGTTCATTTATTAACGATCCGTCAAGTATTTCTGGTCAACACTTGTCTCTAAACAATCTGGAGTCTTTCCTCTTTATTTTCATGTAAATATTGTCAGAATCTGTCACATTGGGGATTTTTAATTAATTTTTGAAATAATTATATCGGCTCGGCGGCGAGGCACGCCACACCAGCCGCTTGCGACTTGCCTCTTATTTTGACATTTTCTTGATATTTATCCCGCATGGATACAGATAGGAATTGTCGGATATGATGTGGAAGAGTCTCCTGAACATTATCGTGTGAAGAAAATCGCTCTAGATAATTTATTTATATTTTTAAATATTTTATGAAAATATGACGACTGTTTAAAAAAAGTGTGTTTCCGTGTGCTCTGCTTTCCTGGTGTTTTTTTGGCTCGGCTGATTGTGACTTGAATTCATTTCTTAGTGAATGAACTGCAGGAATGCGAGTCTATTGAGAGTATGAGTCTTAAAGTCATTTCAGTGTTTGTAAAATAATTTCTTTCGAATTATTGTGCGATGTCGCAACAGATCTGGGCTGGGCGCAAATTCTTGGCTGAGCCCCAACTATGTGTGTCATTGATTTTAAATGTGCTCTTATGTGATCACTCTTTTGTTTCGTTATTTCATAAAAGTTTTATATACGTTTCAAGTGCTGAAAAAGTAGTCACGTGTGCTCAACATTGTCGCATTGTGTGCTCTCTTCTTAGGTCTGTGAGGAGCAGAAGTGCGAGGAAGAAGTTTTTCCCTTGGCCATGAACTACTTAGACAGATTTCTAGCAGTGGTACCCACCAAAAAGTGTAACCTGCAGCTGCTGGGAGCAGTGTGCATGTTTCTTGCCTCCAAATTGAAAGAGACTCGTCCATTAACTGCAGAGAAGCTTTGCATCTACACAGATAACTCCATCAGACCACAAGAGCTGCTGGTAAGCAAAAGTTCTATGCATTTCACGCAGTTTGCAGTAACACATCTGCAGACTCACATCAGAGCATGTTTGGAAAATGGGATTTATCCAGTTGTTCTCAAGTATTTCCTTATTTAAAAGTTCTAAACCTGACATACAGGCTCAGCGTGGGGGCTGTTCCCATTTCACTGAATCGGTTGTCCAGTCTCCACTTTAGACATCAAAGGTGCAGGAAAGAGCAAAAGCTCAGCAGAGGGTTGTTCTACAAGGGCTCTCTTTACTGTATAAGACCCTCAAGGTTTTACAGTAACCTTCCAGTCTGTGCAGTGGTCTCCATCGCCATCTGGTGGTAGATATTTTCTCACAGATCAGCGAGGTCATATTGAACTCCAGCCAAAGTTCTCTGTTCCTGTCAGCTACAGAGGGAGAGACAGAGAAATTCAAGTTTGCCTTTTACAGTTTAGCTTGTGTCCAAAAATAACCGTGGATGCACACATTTCTGATGTGAGGCCATGAGTCACTATTTCTGATTCTAACTCATTGTGCAGGATTATATGTAAACTCTGCAGAATATCCATGGTACAGGGTCAATTTGCCAGGTAACAAAAAAAGGTCACTATTCTGTGTCCTATTTATTTGATATAACCTGTTTTGGCCTGGCAACCCAATTAATTAACTCAGTTTCACGTCAGATAAGTATTTTCCCTACTGCTCTGTGGTGCTACATAAACATTCCTCAGTAAACAACAGCCAATCCCACCCATGTTGTGAAAAAGGCCACATTTTATGATTCAGACGGGGCTGATGGTTGCAGGCCTGCCTTGCTGCCTGACTGGTGGCTCTACCCACTGAGCCGACTGCCACAGTACATTCGAGCTGCTGTTGATTTGTTGGTTTCCAATCATTTTCTGGAATGTTTCTGTTTGACAGTTTCATTGCTTTAATGAAGGTTCCAACTATGAGCCGGTGTATTAAAGGTCTAGTTTTAAATGGCATATTTAAAAAAAGAAAAAAAAAATTGGCTGAAAATTCGTATAATTTGCATGCAATGCTGCACTCGACAAAAAATAGTCTCTGATACCTTCATGTTCAGACTGGAGACGAAGCCCTCAGTCCTTGAACTGGTTTGCTGAGGCCTCCTTTCTGTGTTTCTGTATAAGGCAGTATTTTGGCTGACACACAGATACAGGAAACAGATCAGCTGCTCGGGGCATGTGATCGTTTTTTTGTCCTCATCTTTAGTAAGAACTTCTTGTAAAGAGAACCACAATTTTACGAAGAAGGTGTGACCAGAGGAAGGCAGTAAGCAGAAGGAAGTGGGTGATACCAGATTGCCACTCTTGTCAGCATAAAGCATGTGTTGCAAGGTTTGTCGCTGCTATTGCTATAGGCTTCAGTGTTGCGTACTGTCATCAATGGAAATTGCCTTTTAATAGCAGGAGGCAGCTAATGATCGACGACAGACAAAAACGTTGCTGTAGCGGTCACCCTCTCCCAAGGTGTACCCAGAAGAAGACGAGTTTCACTTTATAAAACTCTTAATTTCACCAGAAATGATGTCCTGTTCTTCGATCTCTCAAATATCAAAAAGATAACGAAACATGACATGACTGACAAAGGTCACTTTGATAGGAAAAATGCATGCTGCTAGTAGGGGCGGCCATATTGAATTGTCTTATGACGGAGTCCATGTGGTCTCTCTTTCTTAAAGGGAAAATGAAGAACATCCCTCCTACCCGTCACAAGGCTGCAGTGCGGAACCAAACCGCTGAAATTTTTTCCCAAATTAGTCACCGGCTCTTTCGTTAATCACCTCCTCCTCTAGGAAGTGAAAGTAACAATGCAGTCTCAGAAAAGAGAACACCACACCTAGTATCCGCACCCCCCGTTACACAGACGTGCAGACGGATGAGCACGCGTCAGCACATTCTGCCGTGAGATCTAAATGAAAGAACAAGATTAATCAAACTGGGTTTCTGTCTTTCCGCAAGCCATCAACATGTTGCGAAGCACTTTATGTGGAAAAATATAGTAATTATATATGGCACATGACACTGTTTATAAAATAACCTGTCAAGTGCTGCAGTGTATAAGTAGGATTCTAATTGATATATTGAGATAAGAGATGACATACTTAATGCTGACTGTGCTCAACAGACATAGGCTGCTTATCCGTTTTCACTCTGCGCTCACACAGCAGAGCCTCTGATGGGCCTCTTTAGGAAAGTCCCCAGATGCCAGACACAAACAGGGAGGGAGACAGCGCTGCGAGGTCACCTGGGTTGGTGGCACTGCTGGTGATTCTCCATTCCGGGCCCAGCCAAGCAGAGACTAATAACAATAACACTTAACCTTCAGATGCTTGCCGCTGTATGTCACATTAACACCCTTTTGGCTCGAGTGCACCTGGCTAAACAATGGCAGTAAAAGTGCAGAGTTGGAACTGAAAAGTAGCATGTACTCACTGAATTGTTTTTCTTACTCTCTCTCTCTCTCTGTCGCTCTCTCTAGGAATGGGAACTGGTGGTCTTGGGAAAGTTGAAGTGGAACCTGGCAGCAGTAACACCAAACGATTTCATCGAGCACATCGTGAGAAGGCTGCCGCTACCCGAGGATAAGCTGGCACTTATTCGGAAACATGTCCAGACCTTCATTGCCCTCTGCGCCACAGGTAGGAAACATTCGATTCGATTCCCTGCGATGAATTGCCAAACCAGTCTGGACAAATTGTTCCAGAAGATGACATACGGAACGCACTGTCATGTGTACAGCATGTTTTTCTTGGTCTTTTGTCTGTGCCAACTCAAACCAAGTGCTAATGGCTTATGGTAGCATACTTTGTAGTATTGCAAAATGTCTTTCCAGCCATTTCTCGTATCAAAGCTCTTTCAACAACTTGTGTGTTATGGGCCGTTCACAGCTAGTCATACCTTTTAGTGAGAAAATATTCTTCCTAAGAAAAGCATTAGTCGTTGAAATGATTTCAGTGTTAGCCTCTTAGGCCTAAATCCATCATCTGTCTTCTCCCAGCAGCCTCTGAAGTAACACTTCAAAGCACATTTAGCCTGATCGAGGGGCCGAAAAGAGAAATGGAGGCAGGCAGACCATTGTCTTTTTACACTTGAAGTGAATAGTTCCTGTAAGATCAAACATGCAGGGAGTGATGGGAGGAACTGAGAGCCTTTAACATGATGTGAAGAGAGGGGAGTCAGGGAAAGCTAGAGGAGTGTGTTGTTTTTGTACTGCCAATTCTGAGGCATGTCATGTTTTCAAATTTCCTATGTTCTTTCTCTCCTTAACTTCTCACGCCTCCACACCCTACAGCTGGAGGACATGATAGCATTTGCATGTTGAGAATCTCAGTAGGGCAGATTACTCCTACGTCACCTCCAAGTCCACAATCAGAGCTAGGAACGAGGCAGGATCCCACCATCATAGCTGCTTCATTTTCTGCAGGTTACAAATAGAAATACTAACTACATCCCCCACCCCCACATGGGAAACACCTCCTTGTGCTGACAGCATTGGGAGGAGTGTATATAGTTAGATGAATAGACATGTGGAAGGTGACGGGTAAGCGCAGCAAGAGGCGATCTCCTGCACTGATTGTGCAATGGATTTAATACAGACAGCAGAGTTTGCAATGATGGTGATGATGATCTTTGGAGTTTGTTTTTTTTATATACTTTCCCTGGGTCCTCTGTCCAATTCCCTCAGTTTTGTCATATCTCACTTTTTTCCTCTCCCCGTTTCATCCCTTATGTCTCACCACTCGTTTTTTGCCAGCGGATTAATGTTTGGAATGACAGTGTGTCAGTGATCGGACCTATTCCCCAAGCAACGTTGTGAAACACTCGGCGTGCACTTTGTCCTTAATTGCTTCAATGAGGCAGTGGAAATAAATTTACGAGCCTCCTGGAATCGTCCTCCCGACATTGTATTTTAGGAGAGACTCGCCGTGGAGATAGCTCTGGATCGTCATCGGGCCTTTTATTTGTGTACGCGTTCCGTATCCAGGCAAGCACGACATGAGGGCAAAATGAAGAAAGATAAAGTGCGAGTGAGTCAACGGTTTGGTGCATCTGAAGATCTCTGGGAATATGAAACCCCGTTTGTGAAACATTCCCAGCTGTAAATCTTGGAGTTATCTGGTGAGAATCCTCCTCGAAGACATCCTCTGAGCAGAGTTGAGAAGGTAAAGACGCAGGAGGATTTACATTTACATAACAGTCGACAGCAGGGTCACCCATGGCCTGCATCCCACCAGCCACAGCCGCTGTCCCTTTTACAGAAAAAAATATACACACGTAAAACCACGGCTCTCCGTTTTTGAGCGAGAAGAGGAGAAGTGGAGAATGAGGCCTCTGATTCCTAATGGCTCCTCTCTTTTGATGAAACAGTTCCGTTCAGGCCACTCGGTGGGATTTTGTCAGGTGGCGCAGGCTGGCTCTGTATTAATTAATAACATTGGCTGGTCCATTCAGGACTATGCAAATGGCTCAGGGGCTCAGCTAGAGACGGGGAGAAAGGAGACAAAAGGCTTGGCCCTTACATTTCATATGCAGAGCCGTGTGAGGGTCAGCGCTGCAGGGCCACTTGATAGGAAACACCAGCATTTCCCTCAGGCAGGCTGCCGGATAATAGCCCAGAAACAAGCTCATTAAGGGAGATTATGAACCTCCATTCCTAGACACAGACACCGAGCACTCCGAGCTTCCTCTTCCATTCTTATTCAATTGAGTTAAAGTGGGAGAATGGATGGGGTGCGCGGGGCAGACAGATGCACCCCAACCTGTCTGCTGCCGTTATTGAGCCCCATCTTCTTGCCATATTGGCAGGGTGTATTTTTTCTAATGTGGGATCCAATAGCCTTTTCTGTAATGGTATGCATGGAATGGTGACAATGGTCACAGAAGCTGATCAAAAGAAATCTCTGGATCAGGGCCAGCAACGCTCTCCAAGAGAGCGTCGATTGTCCCGGGAGACACAATGCAGATTTCGCTACAAGTTGGGATCTAAATAATGAGTGGTTCAAGTAACCGAGTGCTCATTCTTTTATCTCCCAATAGTATTTGATCACTTGTTCCTGGTATGTGGAAGTGTCTTTGAACTATGTATGAAGTTACTTGATGATTAACTGCTTAGTTTATCGGGACAACTAATGATTGACTAGCTGACAAACACGAGGGAACTCAAACCTTGTTGAACAGGCTTACTTTCAACTGCGGTGTAACTTTGTCATTATTCATTTATGTGTCAATTTATTTGATCCCCGGCCTGCATGCTCACACAGCTTTAACACGTGTTTGCTTGTTTTTTGCTTTAAAACAATGCCGTCGGAAACCAACAGTGTTAGGCCTCTTTGGCTTTATCTGCGTTCTACGAGCTGCGTCTTTAAATTGGTGACAATTCCAATGTCACGACTTGATTCCCGAGCCCTCTTTCTTTAGTTTTGGCTGGTAAGTCTCTCCAGTCCAGAGGCAGGAATGCTCCTTGTAGCTTCGACTCCAAGCGGCTGTGGCACGGAGAATCCCCTCCAGCCTCGGCACTCGAGAAATGGATGATTCATCTCAAATGTGTTCAGTGAAAAGCTCTTTGCTGGTGTTTGTTTACATAAAATCCCCTTCGTGTTTGATGGGTCAGAACTCTAACAAATTAGCCACCTTCTTCCCTGCACGCTCCGCTGATGTGAGGAATCATGTCCGGTCTGTCTGCATCGTATGTGCCCAGTAACGTGACCCACGGGGTGACTCATCAAGTGACTCGTCCTGAGTTCTCCTCTTCACCTTGCTGTTTAATCAGCACCACACTATAAATCCTGTGGCTAGTTGAGTCACACTGGAGATCACAGACATTTTTGCTTCAGCTGCTGCAATTATCCCAGCAAAAAGGTTTAGAAATCAAAATCTTGCATGTTTTTTCTCAGAAGTCATGTTAACCACAAAGACTAATATTTGTACTAAAGGAAATGCTTTGGTTCCAGATAATTTGACCTCAAAATTTTTCTCAGCATACTGTCCCTTCATTTTTGTCTTCCTCTATAAAGGCCTCTTGATAAAGGCTTTAAATGCTTCAGACCTGCAGTTATTGAAATACTCTCATTGAGATTTAGGTCTTTAATTCAAAAGCAGCTGATGAAAAAGGAAAATATTCATAATCAGGGAGCACAGCTGTGGGATCTAATAAAAACTACTGCAACAATACTTTGAAATAATAAGGTTGTTGCAGGATCGATACAGTAAACTGAAGATTGTTATTTCCATCTGAAGAGCACATCAGATGAGACTGGCTCAGTCAGACGCAGCAAGAAAAGGGGAAGGGTTGACAAGCAGCTTGCAGATGTGCTACAACCGTTGGCACACTAAAGCAGCTCAAATGGCGTGTCATATTATGACCGTTGCAAAGTAGATGCGTAGAAGGGTATCTACTGAGCCATCAGCTGGTGTGAGCTGCCCCTGAGGTTGGCTAAACTTCTGATTTGTGGCTGAGCTTCACTTTGTGGCCTGTCTGCACCGACGCTCAACTTCTGTGAGAGCAGAGTTTCTAGTGGTGCGTGGTAAATAGACAAACGTAGGCAGGACTGGTCTGTCAGGCACACCCAAGATTAAGAAGTGGCTGGATCATGTTTACAGATGTTTATTCGTTCTTGAACATTGAGCAGGGAATTAGTGGTAGTTATAGTAAACAGGCTTTAGCTGCTGATACAGGTACTGATGGAGCAGCATGACAGTATAGAATGTCTTCACAATTAGGTACAGACACTGATATACAATAGTCCACATGATAGCTGTATCATTTGAACGGGACAAAGAGCCTTTACTTACAGAAATAGCACTAGATTTTTGAAATGCACTTTAAATGAAGCTTAGCCCATTTAATCCAAACTGTAACCATGTTCAAGAGAAAAATCCCACTCTCCATCTCATCCAAATCTGTATGCTCCTCAACACTAACGTTAGCAGCGCTTCAAGCCTGCAGCTGTGACACAGGATGTGATAGTGAAAGGCTAAAAGGGCAGCCTACAATTAACATAAAATTCTGAGCAAGAGTGTGCAAAGAGATTTTTTTTTTTTTTTTTTTTTTTGTTTCCAGAGTGATAGCCAGACGATAACCATTGGAAAATGACAGAAATATCAAGTTGTTGTTTCTTAATTAGGCATTTGTGGAAAAACTTGTCAAGCCTGGTTTGTGGGGCTCGGGCAGCTGCAGTAGGTGGATTGTTCTGAGACGCTCTCTGCAGAGGCTGTTTTGGCTGACGGTCTGTGTTGCGTTAGTGGTGAAACATACTGTCATGGCAGTCCTAAAGAGATGTTTGTTTTTAACCTTAATCAGTCAACCAAACCCCATGTCCCTTAATAAACAAGCTCAATGAGCGCTACATGTATAGAATACAAGAACCCGATTTATAGCTCTGGAAAGAGAGGTCGGGGTAAATCAGTCTTTTTCTTTGGCTGTTGTTCAACTTTCCAGCTTTAATTAATTTACAATTTTAATGTGCGTGGTGTGCGTTGCTGCCACCCAGATGGAGCGGGCCATGTAGGGCAGGAGAATGTGTGACCGGTGGCCCGAGGATGAAGTTTCATGGGGTAGGAACACGGAGGAATGGAGACGAGGGGGCACAGGGAGGAGAAAGGGCCATTGAAGGGGCTGAGAGGCATGCAGGCCGGGCCAGCCAGCCGCTGCTCACAGGGAGCTTTCCATCGCAGGCGTCCCCACTCAGCTACATACACTGTTTATCCTCAACATGAATATCAATGAGGGCCTCCTAAAATACAGCCATTCTTCCCCCCACATGCAGCAGCCACCAGGCCGGAGTGTCAGCCCGCATCGGCTGCACGCGCACGTCCTTGTTCTGTTACAGACCTGTCTTGTCTTGAGTGCGAAAAATCAGCTTGCTGCCCACTGCCTGCCACTCAGCTCTCGCACAAACCAACATCTGTGCTGTGTGTGTGTGGGTGTGTGTGTCTGCATCTGAAAGCATGCAGGCATCAGTGCATTGTTTCTTGCCTGTGTCGCTGAGGTGTCTGTTGCTTTGCCTGTCGGTCTGTGCTCACTGCACACTTACAGTAAATCCTTGTATGCCTTTGTCATCTTAGTCCTCTATAGAAAGTTGTGCTCTTACAGCAGTGATGTAATGCTGAGGGGCTTTGTGCGCTCTTTCCTCTTGGCCCGAGGTAGCCTTTAATAAATCGCCCCCTTGGCAGAGGCCCAGCGGCTAACACAGGGGTGTATAATAAGTTCATTTATTTGTCAACACTGAGCCCACAAGATGAGAAAGCGCCTGGCTGTGCATGTTAAAAAGGCAGTGAGAGGCTGCCTTTGCAGCTATCAAAGGGCCTACCTCTTTGATTCCAAATAAGAAGAAGAAAAAAAAGGAGGAAGAAAAATCTCCTTCAGAGCTATCGCACGCGGTTTGCTTTGCAATTGAATATAACAATATGTTAATGTGCAGGCTGTTTCTATGCCCCCATTGCTCACTCCTCTAACCCATAGGTGGCCCAGGAACAGAGAAATACTTGGAGGGAGGGTTTGGGGGTGGGGGGCTGGATGAGAGGCAGGAGGTGAGGGTCACTGGAGGGTAAGTCTTTTCTTCTTCCAAAACTTCACAAGGGTCTGGACACAGACTCGAGAGTGATGTGCAGCAGAGTTGTCTACCTCCCCCCCCTCTCACCACGCCTGTGACCTTCCCCTCTTTTCTCCGTCTTGCCTTGTCACCACACTGTCCGTCCCTGCCCTCTTCATCTTCCTCCCCCTTGTCAACCCCCCTGTCCTCATGTCCAGCCAGGGTCTTTGTGCAGTCCGTCTAGCTGAATTGGAATCGGTAGAGAGAGGATGGATGCTGCGTCCCTCATTTGGGTGAAATGAGGTGATGACTCTGGACAATGGAGTCGCACTCTTCTGCTTTCCCTCTCGTCGGCCCGCCACTCTATTAATATGCTAAAAGATAGGAGGGCCGCCAATGCAAACCGCTGCCTGTTGTAGCAACAAAGACGGCGGCATGTGCGCCATTCACTGGCCCATCTAAGCAGGCCATGTGTTACCCGAGAAGAAAGGTAGAAGTTGAGCAAGACATAAAGAGAGAATACAGAAGGTGTGTGTGCGTGTGTGTGTGTGTACGCATGTGTTCATGAGGAGAAAACCTCTCCCTGTCTATCTGTCTCCCTTGCAATCTCTCTCACTGTATGCCAGTTGCCTTGCCTTTTCGGGCTTCTGGCCCGTTCACAAGCTGTCTCATTTGCATTATGAATGACAGCAAGGGGAGCTAACAAGGTTATTGGTCTTTGAGACGCACGCCTGTGACCACACGTGGAAAAAGGACCTACAGCAGTGCGCATTGGCAAAGGCACTGAGCCTCTTTATTCCTTCTTTTCCAAGCGCTATGGGGCTTTTTTCAGCAAGCACACGATTTACTCAGGAGATGGAAGAAAAGGGGCCGGGCTGGGGAAAGGGGGACTGGATCGGGGTGAGGGTGGTTGCTTTTCAGCTCCTTTACAAGCCCAGTGAACCCTCATTATCCAGGCCCCTGGTCATTAGCGAGCCCAGCGTTCATAGCCAGTGCAATAGAAGGAGTATTTATTAGCTGACTGCTAGATTGCTAAATCATACTGTATCTGTACTCTACGAATTGAAAAGTGCAGTTAACAAACCAGGTGAATAAAGAAACCGGTGGTAAATGTATGCAGCAGTGAACCAATTACCCACTTGACCAAAGATTTTGTTTCCCTACTTGATACGCTGGTACTTCAGACTAACAACAGAAAGGGCACATTTATCTCATAGTGTTTTATTCCTCAACAGATTTCAGATTCGCCATGTACCCTCCATCCATGATCGCTACAGGAAGCGTGGGGGCAGCGATCTGCGGCCTACAGCTCGATTCAGCCGACCAGTCACAGTGGGGTGACAGTCTGACGGACCTGCTGGCAAAAATTACAAACACAGAAGTGGTGAGTTTCCTTATTATCTGGCACACTTATCGTAGCTTCTGCAACAGCAAGTGATTGATTTAAGTAACTGAATTGCAGCATGTCCCAACGCTAACAGGTTCATCCCTACTTCTGGAATGTGGAGGATTTGTTTCTGAGTAATATTTTAAACAGTGTGACTACATATAACTGATGTCTCTGCAGACATCAGTTATATGTAGCACGAGTGTTACAGTAACAATGATTCAATGCTTAATCAGCTGTTTCCTACGCTGGAAGCTTACTTTTGGGAGTCTTCGGTTACATTTCTAGTGAAGTGATACATTTAAGTTTTCTTATTACCACTGAAACACACAGACTTTGCTTTTCTCAAGTAATTTGGGGTTCCCCCCCCCCCCCCCTAATAACCTT